>PVJX010032544.1:0-20393 GCA_004027295.1 Dolichotis patagonum
GCAGGCGGTCTCTGTAGGAGCCTCTCCTGGTAGTCTCCCTGGCAGATGTCTTCTCGTCCTTTCAGTGCAGGGGCCTGTGATTACCATGTAATCTGAGCACATTATTGGGTTAGTCTTTGCTCTGGGCCTCAATTCCCCCGTGTTCTCAATGATCTCTCCAAGTGAGACACTCATGATTGCCTGATTTTGAGTGACACACAATGACATGGGACACTGTGGATTAGGTAGCCCTAAATGTCTATAAGGTGAAGGAGAGGTGACCACTAAATGGGGCTGCGGTCCTTCGAGAAGCCTTGGGGCCAGCCATCCCAAGAAAGGGATAATGAGGTGAGTTAGCAAGAGAGAGACCCTGTTTCAGTTTGTAGGCGACCTCCAGACTTTTGAGAGCACATTTCCAGGCTGCTGCTTCCTGCAGGAGGTCCCTGGTGACCTGAGCTCCCCTTCTGGCAGGGAAGGAGCCTCTGTGAGGTCTGCGCAATGCTGGGAGGTGAGCTCCCCAGCTCCCCCCTCCCTTGGGTCCCGGCTGGAGCTGAGCTGTCGACCACTCTGCTTCACTCACCAAACTCCTTGTAGACACAGGCCTCTTGTTTTGTCTTATGAGATTCCAGGATCTGAAAAAATACCACTGACATTTCCCGAGGGCCACGGGAGTGGAAGGAGAGGGCTTCATTCTGAATTATTCCCTTGCGTCTGAATAGCTAATAAGTCCATCAGCAGAGCCTGTCAGCTCCGCACTCAGCTTTACCTATGTGGGTCTCTTGGGTATGGAATCTCACTGTTGGTGGTACTCGCCTGCTACGTGCCACCACCCCACTCCTCACTATGTGCCAGTCTCCCACCTGGCCCCCTTGCTGGTTCCTCTGCTGCTTCTGACTGAACTGTCTTTTCTCCATCGGCCCAAGGGAGTGGTCTTCTAAGAAATTTAACTTGAATCCTGTCTTCCACCTGATAAAATGCTTCAATGGCTTCCCATAGCTGGGGTTTCACCTCCTTCCCCTGAGCCAAAGGCCAAGTCTTCACACCACTGATCCCTGAGACCTTCCGCCTTTTCCTCAGGACCCATGCTGTAGCACGTGACTTTCTCTTCTGCCCTTGAGTACACTAATGTCTTTCCTACTCCTGGACATTTGCACACGCCACTCACTTGGGGATAGAGGGCTTTCTTTGCAACTTTTACTGTTCATCATGTCTCAGGTCTCAGTTTATCATTTCCTTTCAAGGATATTCTCTATTGCACCTCTATCCCTTTTGAAGACCTCTATTTTATTGTTTTAAAAGTCTACTTTTAAAATTCTGTCTGATAAATCCTTTTATGCCTTTGAGGCATTCTAAAAGTTCTTGGTCTGTGATGGAAGTCCTGTTTCCCCACCTCTACTTTGAGGGCATCCTTGGACCACTCAGTGACATTTCCACTGGTGAACTATCCAGAGTGTGAAGAGACACTGGGATGAGGATTTTGGCTGTTGAAAATGATGGTTCTTCAAACATCAGGACCTGACACTCCTACAGGTGTTGGCTTTCAGTCAGGTCAGTCAGGATGTTCAACCCCTGGTTAGGCAGGGCCAAGGTTCCCTCACCACCCTCGGCAGCCATGAGAAGACAGAGCTTTGTCGTTTCCGCATTCCTCAAGAACAAGGGATCAAAGTCTGGGGTAGGGGACAAGGCTGGATGGACGAGGTAAACATGGGAAGGAGACAAGAAAAATCAGAATTTAAATATTGTACAGTGACACTTTGGTTCACGAACTTAATTTGTTCCACAGTTTTGGGGGAGATGACCACATTTGTGTTTGTGTGGGAAAGATGGCTGTGGTCACTGTCACCCGAGATGGAATTTGCAAGCAAAACCAAAATTTTGCCAAACCAAAGTCCACAAACAAGATTGTCCATGAACCAAGGCACCACTGTACTCTTCAGAAGACTGTAACTTTAGGACATGAAGGCATCCAAGGTTATCTACAGCTGCACTCCTGAAGCTTGTTTATAGTTCTTTCTTTTGGCCCCAGCACACTCAAAGTCCTTTAAAGATCCTATGTCTATAAAGTAGCTTCACTGATAAGATAAAAGGGCAGAAACCTGACTTTAAGGTAGAAAAAGAGATTAAAAGATTTCAAAGAATGTTTTAGGCAAAACATCTTAGATCACTCATTTAAAAAAATTGTAGAGTGGGTTTCTGCTTTTCTCCTTAAAAGAAGCCATCCTTTACCTCTAAAATGAGTCATTATCTTTCTAGCTATGGGCTGGCCAAAGCTTTTTCTCCCAGACTCACAAATTCCACAGAATTCCACCCCCAAAACTATATCCCAGTTCTGGACTCCAGCACCCTCACTTCCTTCTGAGGGCTCATATTCTTGTTCTCTGAGTATGCTTTTAAAATTCTAATAAAACTCTTCATGTCTCCCTAGAAAAGGACATTTCCTATATCAGCACCCCATTCATTACCTGCTAACTTCCCCATCAGAGTGCAGACGCCACGAAGCTTGGGACCATATCACATGTGCCACCCACTGTCTCCACACTTCTCTTCTCCAACTTCTGCTTGTCACCTGTAGGACAGGGACCAGAGCCATGGTCATCTGCATCATTATGAAAGGGGCCAGTGCCTCAAAGGCCCATGTAGAATTATAGGAATATCTTCGAAGATTGGGGCGGTGCACTGGAAGAGGGGGCTCCAGGTAGACCTGCTAAGAATGTGGGAATCCTGGGACCTCTGTGTTGGGAAGAAAAGTTCCCAGCTTTGGATAGAGCTGGGTCAAATTTGTTTCCTTCTTTCTTGTCACTTATGTGTCCTAAGGCATGGAGCTCTGTCCCTTTGGGCAGGGCAGGGAGTCCCTGTCACTTTCTCTTGTGCTATAGGAGGAAGAGGACAGCCTTCACCTCTGGGGCTGTTGAGAGAATTAGTAGATGGGGCTTCTGAATGGGTGATAGAAAAATCTCAATAAACATCAGTGTCCATGCCCTTGTGTACATCCTCAAAGTGGCCCAGTATTATATTCTGCAAATATGTTCCCCGCATCTGTAAGACTTTGGAGATCTCTCCCAACTCCACGGTGACTGGAAATCCTAACAGTAAATCAACTTTAAAGGACCCAAAGTCCAACTTAGAAGTCTCACGTAGGGGCACAACTCCGTGCACCACCTCAAAATGGGTGAGGAATTTGGAGTCAGTCCCAGGCCTCCCCTTAACTTGTCCCTTGTCCCAGCTGCCTTTCCCAGCAGTGAGTCCATGGGGGCCACTGTGGGAGCCCGTGGAGGGAGGCATGGAGTCCCACAGAGCAGCATATCTGCTCTGCTGTTCAGAACTATGTGGCCAGAGTGGGGTGGATGATGATTCTCCTAAAACAGGCACCTTCTCTGAACCTCACAATGTGATCTTATTTGGAAGAGGATTTTTGTAATGACATTAAAGATCTTGAGATGAGATCAATCTGGATTAGGATGAAACCGAAACCCAAGTTCCTCATAAGAGAAGAGGAAGGTTGAAAGCAGGATCACAAAGGGGACCTTGTGAAGAAGGAGGGAGAGGCTGGAGTGACGTATCCAGAGGCCAAGGATTGCCAGCTGCTGCCCACTGACTGAGGCCTGGGACAGATCCTGTCTCTGGGCTTCCAAAGTGACCTGCCTTGCAGAGCCTTTGATTTCTAACCTTGAGCCTCTGGGACTGCAAGAGAGTCTATCTCTGTTGTGGTCTTTTGTCATGGCAGCCCTAGGCGAGGCTGTCTAGAGTTCTGAGCCTCAGTTTCCTCACTTATAAAATGAGTGTTCACATAGTCTTTATTCCCTAAAAGCATTGAAAAACTGAGAGAATTCCCATGTGCAAATTCCTCAGGACCCTTCCTGGCACACAGCAGATGCCCAACAAACTGTAGTCATTATTGTTACCATCAGTGTCTTGGGCTTCTCCATGCTGAAGTCAAAGCAGACTCTTATTCCAACTGTAGCAAGAAAGCAGGCTTCCTAGGGGAGGCAGGGACCAGGGCAGGAGGGCACGGGCTACCCTTTTGGTCAGCCACACCCACGAAAGAACACTCACCTCCCATTTGTCCATCCCAGTGTCCCTGCCTCACTTCCACTTCCTCAACCGCCACCACACCTCCTCTGTACCGTCTCCATTGTGCCCCAGTTACTCTGCAGAAGCAGGATGTCCATTTCCAGGAACAGAACTAGGGAGCAGTTGTAAAAAAGGCAGTGGTTGGTGATAAATGCTAAGGATTCATATCTCCTCCTTCCCCTATCCCTCCACCCCCTACTCCTTCTCTCCTCCCTCTTTTCATCAAAAACAGCCAGCTTTCAAAGATTGAACAGATTGGTAAAAATAATCCCTGCAAAGGTGACCATTTCACAGGCGCATGCAGAGCGGAGCTGGGAGCCAAGAGCAGCCCCATAAATTGAGCTCTCCCAGCCCCAGTGCCCCGCCCAGGGCTGGGGCCAGCCCAAAGTCATTGCCTGCCTTCTCCTCTTCTCCTCCCGCCCGCCAACTCCCTGGCCCCTGCCCAGCACCATTCTATTTTCAGGAAGGCTCCCTTGACCCCTGGGTCCTTCAGCCAGCAGAGGTGGCGCCGGCTGGAATCCAGGCGTGAAATTATGAAAGGACGGGGCTGCTGTGCCTCCAGTTGTGCCCTGGCCTCAGATGTGAAATTGCCATTTTTTTTCCTCCCCCACCTCACACCAGCCTGTCGCATGCGGGGCGGAAAAGATTGTATTTATCACCTGTCAGGATCTGCCAGAACTGAGTTACGTGAGGCAGGACAGCATAAAATTATCATACACAAGCATGAAATTACAAAATCGCTCGGAACTGAACAACAAAATTATTTCATTTCGGAGGGAGGCCATTCCATTTTTTAGCCCTGACACCTTGACTGCCAAACTTTGAATTGAAATTGAGTGTGCGGGCCATGGAATAGAGACAGCAATAACAAGAAGAAGCATGTAAACTAGCCATGCAGACACACTACATTAATGGCCCCTGAAACCTCCCACCAGAGATATGTAACTAAATAAATGTCACATGTCCCTGTTGCTCACTCAACTCGCTGTCCACAACGAGAAGCAACTTAAGTCAACATTACAGCCAGGACCGGTGTCGGGGGTTTGAGGGAGGCACTGGGTCTGCTTGGTTCCTCTGATCTACCGAGTCATGTCCTCATGCAGTAGAACCACGCGGTCTTCGGCATCATGGGTGTGAAGTTTGAATGTGGACTCTGAAATCAGTGAGCTGTGTGGCAGTGAATGAGTTTCTAGCTCTCTGAGTCTCTGCTTCATCATCTGTGAACCTAAGACAAATCATACACGTCTCATGAAGTTGTGAGGACGAAAATATCTCAGACACAGAGTCTGACACATAGTAGGTCATCAATAAAGAAATCATGAAATCTGAGACAGGAGAATTAATGCTCCTTTCTTTGCACCTTCCAAGCTTTCAGGCAATTTTAAACTTGGTCCTGAAAGTGTTTGTCCAGCCTCATTTACATGGAAAAGAAAACTGTGAGGATAGTATGTGTCGATATATAAAATGGAGTTAGCTGGACTTTGGGTTGTTGTTCCCCAGTTTTTCACCATTCAATGTCTCCATGCCTGTGCCATTGACTTTTCAGCCCCTCCCACTGGAGGTGGGGCTTCATTCCTTACCCAATTGTTATTGGGCTTGAACATGTGACTTAATTTGACCAATGATGTGTGAGCAGACATTAAATGTATAGGTGGTTTGCCTTGGTCTTTTGTGCTCATGCTATTTCCTTGAGAATGTCCTGTCCCAGGCAGGTACAGTAGTGGTCTGTGGAATAGTAGAGGCAGACGCAGCAGACTACAGTGAAGTCCAGCCCACCTGCAGAATCCAGAGTAAGTGAAAGCAATGTTCATTGCTGGCTTCTGAGCACTGTGGGTGTGCTTGTGTTACGGTTTGTGTCTAGGTGGCCCCCCAAGCCTCAGGCAGTCATGGGGTGGCTGAATCTAGTGTTTGTGATTGGTCTGTTTTCTAGTGCTGGCACTAGCAGTGGGAATGCTGCACCCTCCCAGGGGTGGAGCCAGCATACAGCATTAGGCAGGGAGGAAGGCGTGTTTTTCCCTCTTTTGACCTTTTCACTCTTGTCACGTGCAGCTGCCATCAACAGCTGCTCCCCAGCCACACCACCCTGCTTAGAGCCAGCTGGGTATGGACTGAAACCCCCAAAACTGTATGAAATAAACCTTCCCTTCCTTCATGTTGGGTGTCAGGTATTTTGTCTCAACAGCGAGAGAAAAGTAACCAACATAGCTGTTACACAGCAACAGGGATTAATAAAGTAGAAATGACTGATTATAAACAGAGACTTGCAGTTACGGTTGATCTGAAGGATGTTTAAAATCCTCAAGGGACTCAGGACAACTCCTTTAAGTACAGCTGTTTTGTGAATCACAGGCCATTTTGACCTCTGACTTCTACCACCTTGGTGCTAGTGTGGCCTCTTAAACACAGGAACTAGTGTAGGACAGTAAGAGTCTACCTTATCAGGCCCTACCATCTCTTTTTATAACATACATTTTATCATTCCCATTTTTCTGAAATGAAATTCACCCATTTCATCTACATACGCAAGTAATTTTTTTTGAAAAAAATCAATATAATACTCTAACTGTAATATAAAGGAAGAATAAAATGAAAGCAATTTATAATAAAATAATATCTATTTCAATATGTAAATTACCAAGGATCCACTATGTGCCAGGAGACATAATGAAGCAGTCTGGTGCTTGCACCTACTTACAATGAGTAAGTTGAGAATTTCAGACAAATATCCAGTTGAATATTGTCGACATTTTTTCTTTGCATTTGACATTTTGCAATCAGCGCTAAATTAGTATATTCATATGTATGGTGGCATCACCAGGAGTGAGACTCCAAATGTCGATGGGCACAGGTGCGCTGGGGCGGCAGATCACCTTCCCCAAGCAGCCTGGAGGCCAATGCCTGGAGCTACCGAGATGGAAGACAGCCCTTGATGGGGTTCTGGGTAAACAAAGTAGTGCCAGTTTACACGGCAGCTGCGTTGCAGAAAATCCCACGTAAAGTAAGTCTGCACAAAAAGATGAGGGAGAGAGAGAGAGAGAGGGAGAAAGCGGCGGGGGCGGGGGACGCTGTTGCCCGTACGTTGGATTTAAATGTTTACATGCCAAGCTCAGGTAACTGTGAAGCAAGAATTGACTCATGTAAATGAACTTCCTGAAGGGCATTTGAGGTTCCCAAGCCTCTTGGGGTCACTCTTGGAGTGTGGGTGTCCTGGGCTTTGCAGGTCAGTATTGCTGACTTACCCCTTGCCCATCAGTGGGAGAAGTTTTCCCAAATTCCTTACGAATGGACATGGGGGTTGGATAATTCTGTTGGGGGAGGGATCTGTCCTGTGCTTTGTGGAGTATTGAGCAACGTCTCTGACCTCTGCCCTTTCCACGGCTGTAGCTCCCACGCCTCAAGCAGTGACAACCAGAAGTCTCTCTAGGTGTTGCCAAATGTCTCCTGCGAAGGAGGGATGCAAAGTAGGCCTTGGTGAGAACCACAGGACTATGGCAATAAAGAATCCTCCACTGCCAGCACTTCCCAAATTTCCTGCTGGAGGTGCCCCCAGTGAGAAACATTTGTCCAGGAAGCCCTGGATTTTACTGTGTCACTTCACTTCAAGACAAGACAAACCTGCTCTGTGCCAGCTGTCATGGACACTGCAACGAAGGAGACAGTCTTCACTCAAGGAGTTCCAGTTCTTCAGCCCCAGAGTGGGCGGCGCCCTGGCCGTTCTCCGCACCCCTGCTCCCCAGCCCACTCCCCTTCTCCCTATCTATTCTACCTGAGGGTATTGCTTCTTGGGTCTATCCTGTCTCCAGCCTTGCCCCTCTCCCATACAAGCTCACCTCTGTCTCAGCTGTGAGCTGGAAAGTTTGAGCCTGAACCTCTTCCTTTTAGAACCCCGCTGTGGCCCCTCACCACACTTAGGAAGATGTAGAAGTGCAGAATGTCCCCCAGGCCAGGCCGCGGGTCCTGTCCTGGGCTTCTGTCTGCTCTGCTCACAGAGGGAAGATGCTCACAGGGCGGGGGAGGCAGGATGGGAGGCTGAGTGGTGGGCTAATCTCCCGGCAAAGATGGCGCCTCAGTGGCCAAGGCCGCCAAGACCAGGCCTTCTTCCTAGGAGATGCTGTCCCCTTCAGGTCCCTTAAAGAAGGAAGAGCGGGAGAGTAGGGCTTAGATCGCTCCAGGGTCAACTTGGAGAGCATGAGAGCAGAGGAAAGTGCGCAGAGCCAGTGTGGATGGTGACTTCACTCGATTCCATCTGCTCCACTGGGCTAGGGGCTCCGACACCTTACAGCATCCCGGTGCCTTGGGAAGTGGGAAGTAGGTTCCTAATTTCACAGAAGATGGAGTTCAGTCTCAGGAGCAGAAGGTCATTTGCTGAAGGTCACCAAGCCTGTAAATGTCAGAGCTGTATTTGGAACCAAATTCCTTAGGGATCTGGCCTCTTCCTTGGTGGCTTCTGGAAACTTGTACCCATTCTGGCCACCTG
This sequence comes from Dolichotis patagonum, assembly GCA_004027295.1. Classification (NCBI taxonomy): domain Eukaryota; kingdom Metazoa; phylum Chordata; class Mammalia; order Rodentia; family Caviidae; genus Dolichotis; species Dolichotis patagonum. The sequence goes on from PVJX010032544.1 coordinate 8,528, forward strand.
CTTACTTGCCTTCCTCTCTACAGCACAGGAGTTTCCAAAAGTACAGATCTGACCCAGTGCATTCTCTTTTATTTTCAGTTTGAGGACTGATTCTATCACATGACCTATAGTTCTGAGAGACTTGTACTCTGCCCTCCTCTCCAAACTCATCTCTCTGTCTTCCTTATTCAGTCTCTGATCATTGGGCATGCAAGCCCCTCTCAGCAACTTGGGGCTGCCACAGGACCTTTGCACATGCCATTTTCATCACCACCTGGATACATTGTCTGTTCTTTCAAACCTCAGACCAACCATCTCTTCTTCATGCAAGTGTCTCCCCCATTGCCCTCCATGAGCCCTAGTCCAGGTCAAGTCTGTTCCTCACAGCTGCTCATGCACATTTGTCGAGTGGGGCTTTGCTCTCGTCTCTTCTTTTAGGCAAGTGTTGGTGAGCTTTTTGGAGCCTTCAGTGATTCCAATAGCCCGTTGTACTAAGTGTGCTAGGTTTGTCACCTATGCTTAGACTGTAAGCCCCGCAAAGGAAACATCTCCGCTACCTTTGCTTAGATGAGTTCCCTTAGGCCAGTGCACAGCACATAGTAGGTGTTGGCAAATGTTTGCTCGTTGAGTGAATGCATGTCTAGCTCAGAGTTCTGCGCTCCCTCTTCTACATCCGCCCCTTCCGGCTCACATGGTGCTGAAGGGATTTACCCCTCCCCCAACCTCTCAGCGGGCCCAGGACGGTGCAGCGGGGATCACTGGGCCCAGAGCGAGTGTCTGCTGGCCTTCCTGTGCGGGGTACCGTTGCCCGCGAGGAGAGCGGAGGCTGCAGGCTCGCGTCCACGCCATCATTTCACGGGAGCCAACAGCTACAGGTAGCGGTCACAGGCCATCGCCCACAGACTTGGCCACGTAAATCCTCACTAACGATTTGTGTAAACTTCTTTGCGCGTGTTATTTATCACCGCAAATGACTGGCGCAGTGGGCGGGCGCCGCTTGGTTCCCTCGCATACACACGCAGCTCAGGAAGGGGTGTGGGGAGCAGGGGGGGGCTGGCTCCCGGAGGAGCTGGGCGTCCTGGGACACGGTTCACCCCTCCAAGTGCTGCGATGACCTCTTCTGTGCAACGGGGATCAGAACAGCGCTCACCCCGAAGGCGCCTGGAGGAACTCGGCCAGGGCGGAGCAGGCCCTCACATGGGGCTGGAGACACAGCAAGCACTAAGGAAGAGGCGGCCTCCCCTCTGCGTCCCCCACTGCCACCCCCAGCACCACCCGAAGCCCCGTCTCCCTCACAGGGGCCCAAGGGACAGGGTCCCTCTCAGTAGTCACTCACCCACCAAGTCCTGGACACCGAGTCCCAGCACAGAATAGGGACCCAGCCAAGACCTGCCAACCAAGGGAGGGAGACAGAACCAAGTGCCTCCTGCTGCCCAGGTGAAGGGCCTTGGGTAAGTTACCTCCCCTCCCCTGGCCATCTTGATTCAATGAAAGGAACCCTGGCCTCCCTGGCCACCCCCGCCCCGGGTCTGAGGATCCAGGAGGCTATGGACACAGAGGTCTTCCCAGGGCCCAGTGGGCAGTGAGCATCCTATAAGTAATGAGTTTTACTATTCATTCAAACAATGGCTCTTATAATGGGTGTTACATCGACGATCAGACCCCTGGCTTAAGGAGCTGTCATTACACTGGGAGTCGAGACTGGGAGTCGAGAAACACAACCGGCACAGATAAATCATAGAGAAGGTTACAAGATACAAATCTAACTGTTGATAAAAGAGTAGGTGGAGGCTACCAGCAGTGATGCAGCAGAGAGCTGCACTTTCAATATCCGCTGGAAGGCCTTTCAGGGAAAGCAGGGAGAGCAGGTGCAAAGGGCCTGTGGCAGGCCGGGTAAGGGCCCATCCAGTAGTCAGCAAGGAAGTCACTATATTCAAGGTCAAAGAAGCAGCCAGGGGAGATGAGGGCAGTGAGGCACTGTGATCTGGGTCATGGAGAAACTTGAGGGACATCAGAGGGACTTTGGCTTGGAGAGATGGGAGTCACAGGAAGCTCAGGAGCAGAGATGCAACAAGATGAGGCTTACATGTTGGAAAGATGCCTGCTGCTGCTGTGAGGAGAGTGTGTTGGAGGGGAGCAGAAGCAGGAGGTTAGAAGGCCGCTGGGTTGTCCTGGTTGCTGCAAGCTGGTGACACTGGCTACGTCTGCCTCCAGGCCCCCTGTGGTGTCTGTCTTAGGGTAGAGGGACAGGACGGGCTCCTCTGGACCAGGTACTCAGCAGGCAGCTCTCAGCTTGCCAGTGCCAGCCGTGTCCAGCTTGGGCATGGCTGTTCCACCCCGACGGAGTGACACTGCCTCCCCAGACTCCTCAGGCCCGCAGGCACCACGGTGTCCTGGCCCAGCCCAGATGTCTCCCTCTCGCCCTGACGCTGCTCCCTGGTCCCTGCCCTCCGCCCGTCCTGCCCACCTGCCTGAGTCTGTGGCATTGTTCCCCAGCGCGAGTCCAGGGCGTGACACCCCTCAGTCCCCAGCCACCTCCTCCCCTCTGGCGTCTCCAGGTGCTGTGCCCCGGAACCAAGCTGGGCTCTGATAGTGCCTAACGCCTGCTCTCCCCACGCTCGAGACAAGGCCGGCCCCTCCTCTCCCGGACCTCGGCTTGCTGGAGGCCCCGGGTCCCCTCGACTCACAGCGACAGTTTACTGAGCTCCGCCCTGTCTCTGCGTGGCATTTTCTGTGAGCAGCTAGGGCCAGGAACTATGCTTTCGGGGCACCAGTGGTTCCCACACGAGAGGGAGATGCAGGACCCTCTGGAGAGTGGTGACAGCAAGAACTTCCTCTTCCCAGGGCTGCGTGTTGCGGAACTGGAGCAAAGCCAGGGAAAGAATGAATGAAGGGATGAACTCTGTGGTACTCGGGACTGAACCCAAGACCTTTGCAGTGCGTTATACCCCAGCTCTATGTACCTATTATTTCTGAGATAGATTGAGTCTCGCTAAGTTGCCCAGACTGGGATTGAATGTGTGATCCTCCTGTCTCAGCCTCCAGAGTTCTGGGATTACAGGAGGGCTCCAGCACCTGCAGCTGAGAACTTGCATTCCTAGCAAGTTTCTGACCACGTGGATATCAGGTCAGGTGTTCAGCCCGGGCTCGCTTACTATTTGGGCCAGCTCACTGCCGTGGGGCTTCGTATGTGCAGCAAGGTGGGTAGTCATGTCCCCGGCCGTTACTGCTAGATACCAGTGGCCTCCTCCATACCACCTGTGACAACCAGAAATATCCCCAGAGGGCAAAACCCTGGGTGAGGAAGTGAGTTACCCTAGAGGGTGGCGGCTCACAGGTGTGCAGTGCGCACCTGTCCTGGGACCCTTGCCCTCGTCGTCCTGTCTGCAGTTATCCTTCCCCTTACATTTCTTCCTGAAGATCCCTTCTGGTCCATCCACTTGCAGCTGGACCATCCCTCCCCAGGAAGGCTTCCCTGACCACAGCCTGTCCAGCCTGGCTTCTGAGCTGCTTCTACCGCCAGTGGGCAGAGGAATGATCAGTGGACAGCTGATGGTAACAGTAAGCCATAGGAAGTGCCCCAGAGGTGAGCAGAGTGCTGTGTGCTCTGTGAGTTTGGGGAAGGGAGGTGGCGGGGCCAGAGTGGGAGCGCGTCTGGAGGAGGTGCAATGGGAATACAGAGGGTGAGTAGAGAGCGGATGAGCCAGGAGGAGCTGGGAGGACACAGGGGACCTCAGAGCATGAGCATAGGGATGGGAAGCTGAATTTGTGTCCTCATCTGTGAAATGGGCCAGCCATCACCTCTGGGTTACAGGGTTGCTGGGAGGAGCAAATGAGGTCGTGCCTGCTGCAGCAGGCGGGAAGTACCCTGTGTGTGGGCGAGAGAATGAAGTCAGCTGCGGGGTGGGGCAGGGAGGCAGCTGGCAGAGGAGCCCTCGGGAAATGGTAGGACTTGGCAGAAATGCAGAGGCAGGGAGAGAACCCAGCAGAGCAGGGGCCGGCGTACTTGGGGTTACTCTCTGCAAGGTAACGTGTGAGGCGGGAGCAGAGGGACAAGGTGTGTCAGGTGGAGGCAAGTGGGGTGTCTGGAAGGGTATTCCCAAAGGGACCATGTGAAGCCCTGGGGGCAGGCTGTAGCGAGTCAGGGCACCCCTGGACCGGTAACAGCAGGAGGCTGTTTCCATCTCTTGGCCCAAGGAAGAAGGAAGTGAGAAGTACCCAGAACCCTAGGATAGGAAGAAGGAAGTGAGAAGTACCCAGAACCCTAGGATAGGGAGGCCGAGAGTATAAGGACCCAGTGGTTGCTGTGGCTTTTGGTGGCAGGAGCAGACTGCCTGGTGTGATTCCCAAGCAGGAAAAGAGCTTTCTGACCTCCCTCCTCCCCTCTCCTCCACGGCCTCACACTGGCTGGGCCCAACCAGATGCCGAGGAGCCAGAGAGCCTTTGATGTGGTACCCAGGGGAACCCCGAGGCCTCCCCTGCCTCTGTCTCCCCGTCTGTAGAGTTGGAGGCCAGGAGGCACTGCAGCAGGGCTGAGCTAGGCTTGGGTTTTAGCTCTGCCACTTTTTAACTGTGACCTGGGAAAGTCACGTCTTCTCCCAGTGCCCCTGGCCACCACTGAGGCCACCACCTCGTTACAGATGGGGAACAGAGGTAGACTCGGTCCCCACCCTGGTCCCCACCCTGCCCTATAGCCCCATGAACACCAGGTTCACAGAAGCAGGGCGACCCTCGCTCTCCACTGGACGCTTCCGACTCGGCCCTTACAGTTAAGCTTTTAGCGCTCTCCATTACCCTTCCAACTTCACTGAGCAGGAAACTGAAGCTCTGAGAGGTTAGGTGACAAACACAAGCCACACGGGGGGATGTGGGGCCCTGGATTTGAACCCAGATCTTCCTACACTAAACACGGATGTTTAACCTCCATACCTAGATGGTGTCTACTTCGGGTACCTCGTCACTCACTGTTGGGGTGCAGAGCTCTGTAAACTCTCATTTTCCTTGTGGTTTGCATCTAGTGAATTCGACCTTCTCTGGACCCCAAAGCAGGTCCAGGCACAGGAGGTGCCTGAGGCTGAAAACACAGGCATAGCAAAGGGAAAAATCAAACCAAAGAAAAGCCCTGGCAGTGGGAGAGCAGAGCCGAGACCTCTGCGGCAGCTCTGGACTGAAGCGGGTCTTAGTTGTGAGTGTGAGCAGGACCGGCAGACAGTGTCCCAGGACGGGAGAGGGGCCTCAGAGCCGAGTGTTCTGTGCACCCTCCAGCACCTCCTCTGAACTTCTCCACTGGGACCGGGCCTGCCTGGACAGTGTCTGTCACCCGTTACGCTCGGGGACCAGGGCGGCTTTCACAAAGAGCAGGCTGGAGTCACGTCGTGCAGAGCCCTGAGGCATTGAGGAAGAAGCCTGTGGGGCAGTGGCCGGTGCCCTGGGCCTTCTTCTCCCGGTGGCCTGGCCACTGTGAGTAGCCATCCTGGGGACAGGGGGCCATGGGTCTTCCCACAGTCATGGATTGAAGGCTGGAGGAGGTGGGGCAGGCAGGGTCCAGGTTCGAGTCCCACTTGGCTGTTATCTTCTCTGAGGTTTGGGTGCATCCTTTCAGCATCGCCTCGGCACCTGGGCTTTCTGATCTGTAGAATGCGCACCAGAAGCTGCTATGATTAATAACACGTGGGCAGCCTCGCAGCAGGAGGCCAGACACACAGTAGGTGCTTGGTGCATGGGGAGTGTATTCCTTCCCTACTGTTATTACTTTCTTCTTTGGGAAGAAGGGGCATTGGGGAAATTTATCCCAGGTCCCCAGCTTGAGGCACTGTGGCATGCTGGTGAGTGTGTCCGATAAACAGATCGCCGGCTCCTACCCCGGGCACCCTGCTTAGACGAGGACTTGGAGCGGTGGCACGCTGATGTATATGCTGTGGGCAGGAAGTCGCCCCAGAGATCCCCGTGCCCTGCGTCTAGACTTCTGCCAGCACCAACAAGGAAACAGGGGCTCAGTCTTGCATCCGGGCGGAACCCAAGTCTGCCGATAACATAAGGACTGCAGCCCCCGACAGCTTGCGGCCCCTCTGACGAAGAGAAGCTGGAGCAATCAGTGTGCGTTCCTCTGAGCTGTGAAGATTGGCGTGAGAGCAACAGGAAAGTAAGGCACACCTCCCTTCCGCACCCATCGGTGCTTTACGGATGGACTCGGGAGACAAGCCGGGCCTCGTGTTCAGCTCCTCACACAGGCCCAGACACCCGACGCCGCAGCTGCCCCAAACCTGAGCATCTGCCTGCCCCGGGCCGCACATCCAACAGGAGCCTGGTGGGGAGTCAGGGTGTGCCTCAGCCCTGGACGTCGTGGGCTCCTGGGCAAGGTGGCCTCGTGGGACACATGTGGGATTGGTGTAGTCAGCTTAACGTCGCTGTAATGAAATACCTCAGGCGAGCGACTCGGGAAGGAGGGAGGCTTATGCAGCTCTCAGTCGTAGAGGATAAGTGTCAGGATGGCCCAGCCTCTGGCGAGTGACATCACACAGCAGTAGGGTTGTGTGGAAGAGCGGGGGTCACGTCTGGGACCAACCAGGGATCACGGAGTGAGAGGAGCCCAGAGTCTCTTGGGAACTATGTACCGTAACTCGTTCCCAGGGCTCTGACTTAGTGAACTAAGGACCTCCTACGAGGCTCTGCCTCTTAAAGGTTCCACTCCATCTCCTAACTCCATGCAGGGGAAGGCCATGCAGCTAGTAGGGGTGTCCTCAGCACAGGTGGTGCTGGCAGTCGGCTTTCACCAGTCCTGGTCTTCTGACCTTGCCCCCTGGTAGAGGACAGATGTGGCCATGTCAGTGTGCTGTGCCTGCAGTCCCTGGACATTGTGTCCATGGCTCCCTCTGCAGTTGAGTCCGAGCTCAGGAGTGCTCACGAAGGCCCCCGAGGCACAGGACATGTGCCAGGCACTGCCTGCTACCTGGGAAAACACTGTACCTTGCCTCAGCCTGCATCTCCTGTCCAGCAGCCTGGCCCCCACGTCTGTCTCACTCCCATAAGAGCAATTCATTTAGACTATTTGCTTATATGTTGTCACAGTAATACTTAACAATTCAGTGCTTATTAACTTTTTAGAGGACAAGGCACACCCGTATACGAGTGTTTGCATTTTTAAAAAACCATGGCAGTCAAAGACACATTGCCATTCATCTCTCTCAAAAGTCTCCACCCTGGCTCCAAACACACTTATGCCATCATTCTCACCGCTTTCTGAAGCAGTTCTGGAAGTCTTCTTTCATAAGTGTCCTTCTGAGGGGGGAGCAAAGATACAGTGAGAGCTGCTGCCGAGCGCTGTCCAGTGGAAAGGCAGTTCATAAAAGCATTATGGTGTGTCCTCATCCGCCTGATTCACCAGATCAGGCATCGTGAGACTCCTGCCTCTTCCTCCAAAGTCAAAATGACCATGAAAGGCAAAGATTTTGAATCAGTTAGGGACACTGAGGGCAATCGCAGAAGGCAATAGAAGCATTCATGAAAGAGGATTTCAGAACTGCTGCAGAAAGAGACCAGGATGGTGAGATAAATGTACTCAAAGTGAGGGGGAATGCTTTGGTGGCAATTCATATGGATGTGCCTCCTACTGTAATAAACTTGTGTACAATTTAAACAGTCACCATAGTTTTTCATCACCCTTCATAAAGGAGTCAGAGAGAATACCTCTCCATCCACTCTGCAAACACTTATTATGCACCCGCTGTGTGCCAGTGCTATGCTGGTACTGCGTGTGTAGAAGCCAGCAGACTTCAGGCCTTGCAGGTTGCACAGTTTGGGGAAGAATATATTTTAGAAATCACTCATTTCCACCTCCCAGAAAAAGCAACCATTAACATTTTACTATATGTGCTTCCAGGGTCATTTCCCCATAAAATTTACACTTGGATATACAAATATACATTTAAATAGTGCATATCTTTAAAATATAGCATCGTACCATGCGTATTACTCTGTAACCTGCTGTTTGCACTTATAGTCTCTTTTTTCTACTTGAGAATTGATCGTGAATATCACGGCATCTCAATACATTTCCTCCAGTATCACTCACAAACCTCCCAGCAGAGGAGAGGAAAGTCTCAGTGCTAGGAGTTTCTACTCTTGAAAGGAATTAGGCTGGAGGTGGGCTTAGGGAGGATGGAGGACAGAGCCTGGACAGTGCTGGTTGCTCCCCAGCATGCAGCCCCTCCTGTTTACCATCTGTCCACCACCCCTCCCCCCCAAAACCTAGACCCACTCAGGCCAGGTTAGCACTACCAGGAGCTTTCCAGATATTTTTGGTTTAAAACATTGTTATTAGTGTGTGTTAATATCGCATGGTAATGGGGTTTATTTCAGGAAGTTGGCACATGCATTTAACACTAAATTTAGTTTTAATTCTATTACCTCCCTGCACACACACCTGTCCCCTGCCCCATTGCCAGAAGTGTATCTCCTGGCTTCCTGTGTTAACTCCTTTTTATATTTTTTATTTATTGATCTACATATTTTGAGGTTTCTCATAGAAGAGGAATCATGTGATGTTTAACTTGCTGAGTTGGACTGTTTTCATTTAATGTGATGGCTTCTTTTCCATCTGTATATATATCGTATTTTCTTTATCCATGAGGCACTTTAAGGCAGGGAACACGAAGAGTCCAGGGCACCTGTGCTGGTCGCTCACTACATCCCCCAGTGCAGCCTGAAGTGTGAGAAGCAAAACCCTATAGAGTCAGAGCTAGAAGAGGACTTGAGGACCCCTGGAAAACTGCTCTTTCCAGAGATGGAGCGGAAGAAACCCAGAGAGGCGCACATGTGCCCCAGCCATGACTGGCAGGGGGTTTGTCTTCCTCTCCATCGCTTTCCCCAGCCTGGTTGGCAAGGAGGCATCTCCCATACTTAGGTGGGAACTTGTCACCTTTGCGTCTTAGAAACTTGTGCCCTGCATAGGAGTCCCCGACAGGGATGCTCCAGGAGGGATGGCTTCCCGGGAGGTCGGAGCCCATGTGCGGGAGGCTGAGTAGAGAATGGGCACTTGCATTCACCAAGCCCTGCCCACAGACTGCCGCCTCCCAGGTCATGAGGGCTCATGCGGACAAGAAAGTGTGTCCCCAGGAAAGTCAGTGCAGACAGCTCTCCTCTTCCTCTGCACAGAACGACAGTGCAGTGACATCCCCAGCCCTGGAATCAGCAACCTGTGTCCAGATCTGGGATCTGATGCTTCCTGGCTGTGTAACCTCAGGGAAGTGTTTCACCTCTCTGAGCCTACAATTTGCCTTTATAGAGCAGGCTCACCAGTGCCTCCTCCAGAGTAGGCTGAGCCTAGTAGAGAAAGTACATTAGATGCCTTACGTGCAGGAAGGGCTCAACTGAGTTAAGTAAACCATGGACAAATACTAAGAAACTATGTATTCTTTGTGCTTTGTGCATTTTTATGCGTTATGAGGATTTACATGGGGCACCGGATGACCAGAGTTCTAATCCCAGTCTCTGTGTAAACATGAACAAGTCAACTACCCTCTGCTTGGTTTTCATGTCTTTGAAATGGGAGTATAATAGATTCTACATCATAGGAAGTTCACAGAGAGTAATTTAAAAAATTAATGCACCATAAGGAATTTTAGCTAATCGTTAGGCACAGGGAGGCACTCAGTTTAAGCCAGCTGCCCTCAGTACTGGCAGTGTCACTTTAATTATTACTGCCCTTTGGAGCAGGAGGTCCTTTGCCTCTGTTACCCAGGCCAGTCCCATTGCCCATGTCTGGGAAGAGGCAAGGTAAGGAACTACGACCCTTGAACACCAGTGTGGCTGGGCCTGAGCTTGGTGACATCACAGGCTGCATTTCATGTCATCTTCCTAAACTCTTGTGAAGTAGGGACCTGCCCTCCACACTGCTGTGTTGACACTTTCAAAGTCACAGGGTCACCAAGTAGAAGAGCTGAGGTTTGAACCTGTGTTTGTGTGACTCTAGAATCTTGGCTCTTTTCCCTCTAATAGGCCCCCCACATTGATCTCCAAGCCCTGTCCCTGCCCTCATGTCTCTAAATACAGTATCCATGCCTCCAGCTGTTCCCAGACACTGACTGCCCCCTCTTGGCTGGTGTTTCTTATTGTAAATGATACTTTACTCATTTTCACCTTCATTCCTCAAATTTCAGTGGAAAATCTACTGTCCACCAGGAGCCACTGCCACTCAACTGCTCAGTGGGCACAAAAGGCAATAGACTTGTCCATGTTTGATGGTCTTTTGTACGCAGTCGTATATGATACCAGCATCTACCAAAGTCCCCATTTTGCAGATAAGGAAACTGAGGGTCTAAGAGATGAAATTCAGTGAATGGTACCTTGGTTTTTGAACTTAATTTTTCCTCCAATTCTGGTAACAGGACCACTGGATGAGAATCAAGTTAAATTCAACAGTTAGGTCCAATGTCGATCTTACGGAGAATTTGATTCAGTTCTTGTCCAATTCGGTTTGCAATCAGAATTGTGGAAAGAATTAATTTTATGAAATACGGTACCACTGTACTTTACTTTTGGTCATTTAATTTTCAAGTGATAGAGCAAAGACCTCAAGTTGATATTTTTGAATCTGATGTAGGAGCTTTTTCACTTGTACTAGTAAACATCTGTTATACTTGTCTATCCACCCATCCACCCATCCACCCATCCACTCATCCATCCACCCATCCACCCATCCATCCATCCATCCATCCACCCATCCATCCACCCATCCACCCATCCACCCATCCACCCATCCATCCATCCATCCATCCATCCATCCATCCACCCATCTATCCATCCATCCATCCATCCACCCATCCATCCATCCATCCATCCATCCATCCACGCATCCATCCATCCATTGTAAAGGGCTCACTGCACAGTAGAAAAGACAAGGTCTATATTTTGGGGGACATCTCTTTTCAGGCTTTTGCTGTCCCACACACCAGACACCTGTGGATATAACATCTACATGTAAATCAATTATAATGAAAGAAAATTTAAAATTCGGGGCCTCTCTCCCACCAGTCACATTTCCGTTGCTTTTTATGACCTGACAGCCCCCATCAGACAGTGCAGGTCTATAGCATTTCCATCATGGCAAGAAGTGCACAGCACTGCCCAGGATGAGGCAGAAGATGAGGAACCTCTGCAGACAGAGAGAGACAGAGGCTGTGAGACGCCCTGTGAGGTCCAGAAAGCTATAAACACCCTCTGCCTTAGTGCAGCAGCCACAGAAGCAGATGCCTGTTGGAAAAGAACTTCACAATGCTCAAAACCAGCTGTGCCCGTTTGCTATTGGAACGTTTTGCTATGTGGTAAGTTGGACTCTCATTTAGATAAGGACACTGAGACTCAGAAAGGTGAGGGGATTTGCACAGGGCAAACGCAGCATATTGCACCACATGTCCTTGAAGTTTGCAGATAAAAACATCTCAAGCCAGGGGACCTTTGTCGCTCAGTCAGGACATGCCCCACATCTCACATACTCCCCGTGGGCATCTGGTCATAATTCTTTTAAAATCCCTCAGGTATGGTGGATGAGAGGCAGCCAGCTCCCTCTGGACTCTCTCCTTTCATCTTGCCCTGCACTAGCTGCTACCAGAGAACTTTCCCTAAAATGCAAGAACAACGCAATATTCACTCTGTCTACAGCCCTCCATAGCTCCCTATTGCTTTCTGGGTGAAGTCCAAGCTGCACACTAGGGCCTGGGAAGTTCTCTACCCTCCGGACCTTGTCAACTTCCTAGCTTCAGCTGCAGCAAATTCCCTCCAGCATCCGACTCCAAACAAGCCCGAGGACTGGCCTCATACACTTCTGGGTCTTGGGGTCCACTCCCCACTCTGCTAGGACACAAAGGGGAACCTTGGGACCAAAGTGTCT
>PVJX010032545.1:0-20383 GCA_004027295.1 Dolichotis patagonum
CTTATAGAAAATTGAAATAGATGGTCTTTACCTCAATATGATAATGGCCATCTATGGCAAACAAACAGCCAGCATAAATGGCTAAAAACTGAAAGCCTTTACCTAAAAATCAGGCACAAGACAAAGATGTCCCTTATTACTGCTCCTATTCAACATAGTACTGAAAAACTAGCCAGATCAATTAGACAAGAGAGAGAAATAAAAGGAGTAAGATAGGAAAAGAGGAAGTTAAATTTTCATTATTTGCAGATGACATGATAGTTTGCATAGAAGACCCCAAAACTCCATTGAAACACTTCTATATGTAATAAAGAAATTTAGCAATGTAGTTGGATACAAAGTCAATACTCAAAAATCAATAGCATTCCTATACACTAACATCGAAAACACTCAGAGAGAAATAATAGAATCCACACCCTTCACATTAGCATCCAAAAAAATGAAACACTTAGGAACTGATCTCAAGAAAGAAGTAAAAGAGCTATACAGGGAATATTATAATACCCTGAAAAAGGAAATCGAAGAAGACCTCAGAAAATGGAAAGACATCCCTTGTTTATTGATAGGAAGAATAATTATTGTTAAAATGGCCACTATCCCAAAGTTACTATACAGATTCAATGCAGTCCCAATCAAAATACCACTAACATACCTCATAGATCTAAAGAAATCACTCCTAAAATTCATCTGGAACCAGAAGAGACCTAGACTAGCAAAGGCAATTCTAAGCAGCAAAGGCAAGGCAGGCAGCATCACAATCCCTGACTTGAAGTTATACTACAAAGCTAGTAATAAAATCAACATGGTACTGGAATAAAAACAGATGTGAAGATCATTGGAATAGATTGGAAGATACAACCACAAACAACACACTCAACCACCTTATCTTAGATAAGGGGCCAAACATGTTTGCTGGAACAACAATAGTCTCTTTAATAAATGGTGCTGGAAAAATTGGCTATTCATATGCAGAAGACTAAAACTAGACCTATGCCTATCACCATGTACTAAACTAAAATCTAAATGGATCAAAGATCTATATATTAAAACAGAAACACTAAATCTGTTGGCAGACAAAGTTGGTAAAAATGTTGAACAAGAATCAAACCACACAGGAAATACTTCCCAGAATCAATAACTGGGACCACATCTTATTAAAGAGTTTCTCAATGTCGAAAGAGATTTCCAGCAGAGTGCAAAGAAAACTCACAAACTGGGAAAAAATCTTAGTGAACTATTCCTCAGGCAACGGACTTCTGCCTAGAACTTATAAAGAATTAAAAAAAATCAGACCGTTGAACTTCAAAGACCCATCCAAAAATGGGCATCTGAAATGAATACACAGTTCTCAGATGAAGAAATACGAATGGCAAATAAATACATTAAAAAATGTTCAGCATCATTGGTCAGTAGAGAAATGCAAATTAAAACCACACTGAGATTCCATCTCACTCCAGAAAGAATGGCCAGGATAGAAAAAACTACCAACAACAAGTGTTGGAGAGGCTGTGGGGAAAAAGGTACTCTTCAGCACTGTTGGTGGGAATGTAGACTGGTGCAACCACTGTGGAGGTCAGTCTGGAGGTTCCTCAAAAAGCTAGGTTTGGCAGTCTCATTTGACCAGTTATTCCACTTCTAGGCATATTCCCAGAAGAACTGAAAACATCATACCACGGTGATATATGTGCACCCATGTTTATAAAAGCACAATTTGTAATAGCCAGATCTTGGAAACAACCAAAGTGCCCATCAACTGAGGAATGGATAAAAATGTTGTGGTATTTTTATACAATGAAGTACTACTCAACTATAAAGAATAATCACATTGAGATATTTGTAAATAAATGGACACAACTTGAGACCATACTCATAAGCAAAATAAACCAAACTCACATATGTAAATACCGTATAGTCTCCCTAGTATGAGAATTGATGTGTACATAAGATTTTATGGTAATCATGATTCCCCATTGCATAGTTTTGAAGCCTTTTAATGTTTTCATTCATTAGATGGATTTTTTTTCTGTTTTATTTGACTTTATTATGTGTGATGGTATGAACAGCTGTTTTGAAGAAAACAAATCATTATGGCAGCCATTGCTGATTTAATATCGTCTCGCTTTGAAGTCCTACCCTGCTTCTATTCTTCTATTACCATCGGTTCTATCACTTTGTGCTTATTGAGATTTTAATATATGTGATATTATAAACAAATTTTTATGGAAAATGAGATATTATAGTAGCCTTTTATTCATTCTCTGTTATTCGGTTCAGAATGCCCTGTAATTCTTTCATTCTTTTGAATGGTTTTATATTATTTTGTTATATTTGATATTATTGTATTTGAAACTATGCTCAACTATAACAGAGAAAGAGATATTATAATAGCTCCTGTTAATGTCCAGTTGTCTTGTTGTAAACTGCTGTGTTGCTTATGTTCTGTTCTGATCTGCTTTGTTCTGTCCTCTTTTGTTTTATTCTCTATAAAATAAAAAAATATATATAAATAATAAAATAATGAGCAGAGTGGGCCACATGAAGCAGCAAGGCTTAGGAGTGAAGTGGGCAGCAGCACAGTGAAGGTGTGAGGCTCATCCTCCAATACCTCCTTTCCACCCGTCCCCACACAGACCCCTGATAGCTGCACTGTGCCACACACACTGAAAATGGTAGGGTTAGGATGCAGGAAAAGATTTGTAAAACCAGCCTTTCTAAAGAACTATGAGAAAAATCATAAAGCAAAGAGTCAAGCATCCTGGGCAGGCCCCCAGAGTCTCAGGCAGTGACACACGGGCAACATGGAGAGGAACAGTTTGAGAGGCAAGCAATGGTTTAAGCAGATAACTGTGTGACACAGATATTTGTATCCTTGAAGGACAAGAATGGCTACACTATGGCCAGCAGAACAAAGGTCAGCACTGCTTTCATGCAAACCTTCCCATCCTAACACTTTAGGGAAAACAATAGGGAAAGAGAACCCAGAGAAAGATTAAATGTCTGCTTCCAAAACAGGTTAGAGAAATAAGACTTGGTATGTTGAGCCAAGTGTGGCACATTAATATTTAATAGATCTGGAAACAAGTTTTTTATTATATTAATTTTTTATTGCATTCTTATGTAATTTTATTGAATACTGTGTGCTAAACACACACTTTATTAAAGTGTTGTAAGTTATTCCTAAAATTATATTGCTGACACGATTTGTTGTCAAATAAAATAATTCTATATTTTGAAAAATTTTTTAAAGTAGATGAGCATTTTACTTACTTCAAATATTACTCTACTTCTTTGTCACCAAAAGATATTTAAGTCCTGGATTTACAATGTGAATAAATCAATATCTGGAAGATTTTATTTCAAGACCATCAATTTTTAGCTGAAAACGGGACCATCATTCATATAAATGCTATGAAGAAAGTACACTAATATCTATTTGTTTACATTTTATATATTTTATCTACATGTGCATTTTATAACAGAGATGTATAATCAGTGTTTTTTACATGTTACAAATGTGATTAAGTATGACCATAGGAAGCCATCAGAGTTTCAGGAAAATCTCATTTTCTGACTGTTCTGATTGCCAGTTCATTCACTTAATAAATGGGCATTCTTTTGTACTCAAAGCAAACTCACAGAATCTGTCTCTTCTGTTGAAATACATCCTGATTTTAACACTGTTTAAGCATCTACCTTGATGTAACCATAGGCAAATATACTGCTGACTTGTACCTGTTCAGTACAATAGCCTCCTTGACCAGTTTCACTTTTTCTGCTATTACTTAAATCTTCTATCCAGATGGCTAGCAGAGTAATATTTTCCAGTTGGAAGTAATATCTTATCACTCCTCTGCTTGGAATCTGCTAATGAGTTCCAATGAAAACAGAAAGTCAAAAGAGGCAATAGGAAAAGATAAGACTCAAGATTAAATAAAGGTCCAATGACTAAGGGATTTGTAATCATATTGGTGTTTAAACTTTCTCCTGAGGGAAATAGGTAGGCACTGACAGTTTTGCAAGCTGTGATATAAGATCTTCACTTTTGAAAGAATACTCTAGCAACTAATTGTAAACCATATAGAAGTCATCACCAAATGGCTATGATAGTCTAATAATAGTATCTGTACAAGAAAGTGACATTGAGCAATGAAGTAATTCAGTAACTCTTCATTTGCACCAGGTGCATTCAACATAGTATAAATAGTACTAGCCAAAGCAGTCAAACAAGAAAAAATATTTGCACCAGGTGCATTCAACATAGTATAAATAGTACTAGCCAAAGCAGTCAAACAAGAAAAAATAAATAAAGGGTATCCAAACTGGAAAGAAATTACTATAGTTATTCTTTTACAGATTACATGATGTAGTGTAGAATTCTTTAGTAATAACCACAAATGGCTCATAAAATTTTGTGGTAACCACAAAAAGCTCATAAAATTAATAAATGAATTCAGCAAAATTTCATAATACAAAATCAACATAAAAATCAGCTGCATTTCTTTACAACAATGAAAAATATTGTATCTCAAAACAAAAATTAAAAAAAAGAATCTCCCTTATGATAGCATTAACATGAATAAACAAACTAGAGGTCGACTTAATCAAGGAGTAGAAAGATCTACCCAACTTCCATCCCAAAGGCAATACCATCAGACTGGAGAAGATATTAACTGACTGAAACCAGACAAAATCAACATTTAATGACATACAGGGAAGTTCACAGAAGTCAAAAATAGAACAGTGGTTAACAGAAGGTAGGTTTTGTTAGTAGGTGAGGAAAGATGTTGATCAAAAGGTACAAATTTTCAGCTAGAAAGAAAAAATAATTATTTTTTCTTGTTAATAATAATGCATATTTCCAAATAGTTTAATGATTGCATTTTAAATGTTCCCATCCTAGAATGATAAAGTCTGTGAGATGGCAGACATGTTAATCAAACTGATTTAATATTCCATAATGTGAGCACCATCAAAGTGATATTGGGGTTCTTCCCGCGTCATGGTTTGAAAGTGTAAGTCCTGAGCATCCTGCTGCAAGCCCTCCAACTTGCTGGGTCACCTTCTGTGACTTCTGGCTACACACTGTGTGGGAAGGACTCTGTAACACTCTGAAACCATGTCACAAAACACAGAGAAAAACACACAAAGTAACCTGTCATAAAATCTGAAGAGTGAAGATGAGAAGCATAGATTGCCACAAGGGATTGAATGAAGAAGCCTGTGTTCTCTATAGCTGTGGGCAAGCATGAATGTAAACAAGAGTGAAATTTGGGTCAGCTTCTATGCACTGACTCAACATTGCAAATATCCTATTTTTAAAGTATAAAGGGAAATATCTGTGAGATTGTGGAGGAGAGCCCTGGTGAGACCAGCTTGACTGGCTTTACTGGTTCTTATGATTCTGTGACACAAAGTGAAGCTCTTTTCTTTATAATTTACTAACTCTGAACACTTATGCTTAGAAAAAAAAAACAGAATGTGCATCAACTTTTTGTTAACATATGCTTGAATACATAGTGTCTTATTTGAATATTAAGAGATTTACACTCCAAAAAAACTGATTTAGTGCCGGTGAAGTAATTGCTTGCAGAGCAGTTGACTGGATCTGAATTCAACACCATTACCACAAAAATTTAGAGGGAAAATAAAAAGAATTAAATTGCAACTTTGTTAAAATGAAGACAGAATCTAAAAGAAATATCTACATTCTATTGTGCATTGAAAATTAATTCTCAGTAGGCATGGTGTGAAAAGAGAATACATCCATTCCAATGAAGCTGTTAGTGAACTTTCAACTGCTATAAAAGATAACTGACTCTTTAAAATGGGAATAGATATGTTGTGGTGCAGTTCTGGAGTTTCAGTCCTGGTCAACCTCTTTTATTGCTGTTAGTCTTATAACAAGGCAGAAACAGCATTACAGAGAGCCATGGTGAGGAACCCTGGCCGCCCTTGTTTCACCCAGGGAGGAGAGAGGGAGAAAAGAATAGGTAGGGGGAATGAAATGTATCATTCTACAGCATACTTCTAATGATCTTGTTCCTCTAAAATAAGTTAAACTCCTGAAGAGGTCAAAATTCACCCGTTACTTAGCATCTCAAAACAATACATCATCTTGTAGCAAAGGCTACGGAACGTGGCATCTAGTGGACCTTTTACTCCATAACATTGTGGGACCACATAAGAATAATGTGGTTTGTTATACAAAATATTATTTAGTTTCAAAAGAATACCCTTCATTTCTTAACAACATGAATTAACCTGGAGATCATTAAGTGAAATATTTAGAAGAGTTTCTATAGGTCTTTAAAAATTCTGCCTACTTTAGCTAGTTTTTCACTTGTGAAGACTGAACCGCTGATGTACTTTCTACTCTGATGATTTTGATATTCTGGCCATTTTATATAATTGGATATTTGAACACTGTCTCTATGTGTGTGGTGTTGACATGGGATTTCCTAAATAATCCATAAATTCAGGAATCAAACTCAATTCTTTTTATGGATAAAGAATTTTTCTTGAGTAGCTTACATTTTTAGCTGTTCATCAATTGATGGACATGTCAAGTGCTTCTACCTTTTAGATTTAATGAATGCTAAGCTGTAAATAGTCATATAAAAGTTTTGCATGGACTTTAGTTTCACAACTTTTGTGTATATACCTAGGATAGAAAACACTGAGTAAAGTGGAATCTATGATGATGGCGTATGGATTGTTTTATTCAAAACTCATGATGTTGTGAAATCTTCACTGAGATATAATAACTAACAATTCTACCTGCATAAATATTCTCATCTGAGGAGTTTAGGAAGCAGTTAAGAAGAGACAAGTTTGCTTTCTGATGTCCCTTATTAAATGCTAGAATAGGAAGTGACAGAGTAAAGAATTTGCACATATTCTCAGTCCCTCATCACATGATGCCCTGTGATTTCAGGGTTCTATCACCAGGAAGTCCTTTACCAGCTATAATTACTTCTCCTTGTTCAAAAATTGAGCCAAAGTAAATTTCTTTTCTTTATTTAAAAGATGATATTATACTCCATAAATATATACAATTATTTAATCAAATAAAAATAAAAATCTTGGTTAAAAAAGCAAAACAAAAATGCCTGAGAAAATCACATATGTATATATTTGATAACATCATGGTGAAAATTCAAATTAACTTTTTTAAAAAAGGAAAAAGAAATGCCATGAGTAAACGTGTAGCATTTACTGAAGCTAAGTTTCCTGTGTAAATCTGAGTGAACATTAGCTAAGAGAAAGTGAGGCAAAGGGCAAGATGACTTCTATGCTTCCTTGCAAGGCTTCTAAATCAGCTTGTCTCCCTGTGTCTCTGTTAATCACCCTGAACTCTGTTTCTTACCCTACATACTCAGTTAAGTTAAAGTTCATCAAGTAACTTACTAGATATTCTATCAAAGTGTCCTACATTGTTGCTTTAATTTAAGACACTTTCCCTAAATTATATTCTCATGATCAGAGCAAGGGAGTTGGAAAAATGATTTTGTATTCAAAATTGAGAGTTCTCCACACAGTCTTCACAGTTACTGAACAGCAGAATTCATCTAGCTGCTCTGAATGCCTAGGATTAGTTTAGGTCAGCAGTTTAAGTAAGCAGTTTAGGCCAGCAGTTTTCAGGAAGCTGCAGCCCCAGTAAATCACCTATTATGAGAATCTCCACGCTAAGAGCAGAGTCTCTCCCCACATGAAGAACATTAAGGCTTTGCAGATGGGCTGGCCAGTTGCCAGCTTCAGGTGATGTTCTGGGGTCCCTTGCACAATGGAGAGATACAGATAATATGAACACATTGCATAGTTCAAAGGGCTACAAGGTTGATTTTGAATGGTTTTTTTTTTCATTAAAAAAGAAAATGTGTTTGAGGAGGTACTTTCAACCTTATTTAAACATTATAGGTTGTTTCTTTACTTATATTGAAGAATTACACAGTACCACAATTACAAGTACAATTTTTACTTTATTTATCAGTCAAAATTATTTTTGCATGTCTAAAAATTAAGAAAAAAAAGTCTTTGATTCCTGGCATGTGACATCACCAAATAGCCCAGATTTCTACCTCTCTGCCCCACACTTCATCAAGACACACAGCTGAGCTGAGCACAGGGACAATCATATCTGTCTCAAGGTTTATTCTTCACAACACCTGAAAGGATCTAATTTCCATACAGGGAAACTGAAGGTCAAAACAAAGCCATCTTTTCTTTAGGTATTCTTTTCACTTCTTTGTCACTTTTTAAATGGGGGAAATATTAATGATTGTTGCATATAATTCTTCTTATGTTATTGCTTGACTTTTTACAAACTTCTGAATAAGTATATTTCAATAACATAAAACTAAAAATTATTTTCTTATGAGAATTATTACCCTCTTGAATAGTAAATAGATAATATTTTACTGATAGATCAAGATGACAAAACATAAATCATGAATAACATATTTTATTGAGTTGATTTAAGTTTTATATTGTTTTCATCAGGATTTACAAGAGAAAAGTTTTAATGTAGTACACATAATTTACAGGATTATTTTATAATATTCACCCAAAGAGTCAATATAGTACACATAATTATAGGGTTATTTTATAATATTCATCTAAATAGTCAAATGCAAAATAGTACATGGGACCTGTCCACACACTAGAGATCCAACGAACTCAGTGGAGAGCCTGCATTTGATGGTGACATCCTGAACAACTCTAGCTGAAGACCTAGAGTTCATAGCATCCTCCATGATTCTAGCAAGAGCCCTAGAGTTCATGACAATGTCTCATGCAAGTCTGTATCAAGGATCTGCACTAGCAAGACCCAAAGGTCAGTGGTGGAAGATAAAAAGCTTGCACTAGTGAGATGAAGGATCTGTGCCAGCAGGCTGAGGGATCTGCACCCAAACCAGGAAGTGATGCTCAATGTAAAAACCATAGCTGCCTATAAATTATCAGAACCAACTTCAATGACCCAGAGGTCCCAAAACTCCTCCAATGGTAAGAGCAGCCAAGTTCATATCAGGAAAGCAGCAGACAACTTCCCCAGGAGGATCAACAGCACACCATCTTCCCTTCAAGTTCACCTTTTATGCTGTTGGCAACAATCCTCAGGTGGGCCTTCCATGCCCAGCACCACATTGACTCAGTTCAACTTGCAAGTTGACCATTAGTTAATCCAGCAAATATGTCTACCATTTCACACAGCTCTCTTTTTTCAGAAAAAAAGAGCTGGGCATGGTGGTTTATGCTTCCAATCCCAGCACTAAAGAGGCTGCAGCAGGAAGATTGCCACAAGTTCAGAGCCAGTCTGGGCTACATAGTGACATTCTGTCAAAAAGAAAAGAGAAACATAAAAAAGAAAAGAAAGACAGAAATGTAAAAATGTGTTTAGAATTTATAAGTACAGATGAAGGGACTCACCAATTTAAGCAACAATGGGGTACAATTCCAGAGAGATGCTGTAATCGTAGGTGTTTGGGTTCACATCCCAGCTCTACTACTTACCACTGGGAATCCCTAAACAATTTGTTAAATCTTTCTGTGCCTTAGTCACCTAATCTATAAAATGATAATGAGAATATTATCTAGTTATTTGTATTAGAATTAAATTAGCTAAATATGTGAAGAACTTAGACTCTTGCACATCATATATGTTCAATAAATGTTGTTGCATCTTGTGAGAATGGATCACATGTGAGAGATGAGAAAGGAGCTATGACGTTTCAATCAGGCTCCTAAACAAAACATTTAAGGGCTAACGGAATGATAGTACATCTGACTAGAATGTTAAATTAACTGATTGCAAAACTATTTTCCAGAAAGGAAGTCAGAGAATACCATCACTGTTATAAGGTTAATTTCCAAAGAAATATTTCATGAGACAAAAAAATCCTGGAGAAATATGAACAAAACCTCTCAAGATGGAAAAGGATAAATTTTATATGTGGATGACATAAAATCAATGGCTAATTTTAACAAAAAGATTTCTTCTGGTTAAGTTAAAGCCAGATCACATTTGTCTGAGTAAATATATGTTTACAAATGAATTAAAAATTGTAAAAGAATGCAAAATATACTAAAAGTGAACATAAAAGAGTAGAATGAAAAAATAAATTCATAAATAAAATATTAAAAAATTTTAAAAAGGAGTAGAATGAACTTCCTTTTAAAAGTTTTCAGTGCTTTAAAGTGATGAATTCATTATAAGCACTCATGAAAAATCTCAAACTTTCAGTGATTTGAGTATTTGTGTAACTTTTTAGAAGATTCTTCAAAATGAGTAGACTTTAGTACAAAGTTATTATAGTTACTATTATGCACATCAGGAAATTGGTGTGTTTATAAATCTGATTGTCTTTCTGGTTTATATTATCCATAAGTCCCAAAATTTCTAAGGCATCCCAATGGTTCAGTCATAAAAATGATGATCCATTAACAAATGAATGCATAAATATAATATTCAAATATGAAGGTTTTAAAGCTTATTTAACATAGTTTCTAATACTTGCTAGCAATGTGAAAAATCATGACAAATGCAACTTCAGAATGTCCATTGAAGTAGAGAAGCAATAAAAGCAGGAATACTGTTTTTTGTGGACATTATTATAAGGAACATAAATAAAAGCCATGGGTGAGACCACACATGTGTGATGATAAATCATGCAATTTTGGAATAACTACAGCCTCATTCAAGAAATTTATTACAGGGCTAAAATTAATGTTAGTGAAAAGACTAAAAGACAAAAAGAGGTTATATGTGTGACCTCTAATATATCAGAGTCAGACAGAAAGGCAAATGAAGACCAGAAATGTTATCTGTTAATGAGAAGATTGAGAAGCAAAACAAGTGTCTAATATTACCTTAAAAAGACAGTAAAGATAATCAAACTGTGTGGGAAGTCAATAGCTACATGAATTTCAAGTTGTAAAAAAAAATAATTACCTTAACTTCCAGAGCCAAAATTCTACAGTGTAACCTTTTAACTACAGAGGCAGAAAACAATCCCACAAGTAACTATTTGTGACTTCTCAGATTTAAGTAGGAAGATTAAAACAAGTGACAGAAATGCAAATTATACAAAAACTAAGACTAACACGAAAGCAAAACAAATGATAAATCTAAAGAGGATTTTTAGGGAGACTAGAAATTTTCTGAATAACTAGAGAAAAAGTAGGAAATAGGAATGAACTCAACAATTTTCCTCTCATGGTTTTTTGCTCACCTCATGGACTCTGATGACCTTTCTTATTCCTCTGATTGCTCCTATATGTTAGATTATACTATCACTCTCATTAATATTCTTTCATTTTTAGCTCATGTTACTCATATTTTTTTCAAATTACAGTTAATTTCTTTCTCATGAAGACAGGAGGTAATATGCAAACACTAAAGCACCCTAGTTTGGTAGCTCAGTACATGATGTGAAAAGCAGCTGTAACAGCATCATGGTGGATTAAGCAGATAGAAAAAGACTTACGTTGCATGGTCTAAACATGGATAGAGTAAATACCTAGTAGCAAACAAACTTCTACATGACTGATATTAATAGATTGCTATCCATGCCAGATTGAGAGTTGTATTTATGCTGATATACAGCTTCCTGTCTCACCTTCAAGGGTTACTGAAACATTTATGAACTATCATCCAACCTAGTTAATGATCAATCTATGAAAATAATGATGACAGCCAAAAACAAAGCAATAACTTTATATTTGAGCTTACATATATTATGTTTGAAAATGATTCTAAAAAGTGAAAGTTGGTATTGTCTGTTTTTAATCTTTTAACTTATATTTTGTTAGTATATATTTGCAATACATGAAATTGACATTCATTTTAGGGAGCACACACATCTTTAAATTCCCTTTCCCTAGTCTCATTCTTGTTGTTATTATTACTCTTCACATTTAGGATACCTAATGTTTGTATTCATTGTGGGTATTTGGTTCCTACACATGATACATTTTAAGAAATTAAAGACCAAGACCTGAGAAATAAGATACCAGTGCAGGAGATGGTAGAAATGATACTGTTACTCTAGTTTGGCTGTTATGCAATATGTATAAAATACCTTGCTTTTCTTTCATAACTTTCCAGTTGTATTATCCACTACAATTTTTTCTAGGTATCCCATATTCTATTCTATTCTCACTAGGCAGATCTTAGTGAAAGAGAAGGCAGTTCTGTTCTCAAATTCAACCATAATGCATTCTGCCTTTTTGAAGTAAAAATTGCAGAGCAAAAATCCATGTACCACTTTCAATATAGACCACTCCGGTTGAGTTCCCACACAACTGTCATTTTGAGCCTCATAGAATCTTTCAGCTTTTCATTAAAAAGGCTCAGTTCTTATTGCTTTCTAATGAATAGAGAAAGCAAAAGTATTAGTTACTTACCAAAATTCTAAAAGAAAGCCCAGAATTAATGGGTTGATGCTTGAAAATAGCTTATGGTAAGTAGCTTTATTGCTGGCTTTCAGAACCCTTATGAAATGACTACTTCCCCGAGAAATCTTCCAGGTGTCCCTGGCTTTCAGGTTTTGAGTCTGTTGTGAGATACTCCCCACCCCTTTAGTTTATTGGGGAGAAGTTGCTGACCAGTTGGTCCAGTACCTGTTTCTTTGGCACTGGCCTGTAGTATTTGTTATGACTCTTAGACAATCTTAGTCCTGATATACAAGGAAGAACAACTGATTAGAACAATTATGTCACTGTGGCTAAAATGGTACACTTGCCAATAATAAGAGCATCAGACAGCCTAGAAAATGACAAATTGGAGTAACTATTAATTTGCCACTCTTAACCATATGAACTAGGTTTGTGATCATACTAAAAATCTAAAATGAACCAGAAAACTGTATGCAGTAAGTAAACCCTCAGTATTAAAATTTTACCTCAGGGCAAAAAATCTTAAAGAGGCTGGGGAAAAGTAGAGAAACACAAGAAAAGGAAGCAATTAGAAGCAAAGCTGGAGCACAAAAAAGAATCAGGAAAACTTTGGGGAGCTGATGCAGAAAATAGGAAGGAAAGTGAGAAGAAAGAAATAAAAACAAGATTAGAACAGAAAAATAGCAAAAAACTAGAAACCATGTTCACAATCATAAAAACAAGAACAAACAATGAAGAAGAAAATAAAGAAAAACAATGTTTACTTCAAAATATGTCTCTGCTGCCACTAGTAAGACATTCTGGGAAGACAGAGTCCAGTTCTCACTTGATCAGACACAGAAAGCACAGCAGCAGCTCCACAGCAGGGTATCAGGTAATCCCAGCAAGCCTGCACCACTGTTTCTGCAAAGTTCAGCCTAGCCTCCTGTTGCAAGACTGGACTCAGATTGACCCATCTTGCTGCAGTCCCTGCACCTGCTGTGGGCTTCAACTCAGCTGGGAACCACTAGTTGGAGCCAGCAACCACTCCAAACCCCAAGCTCAATTGCCCTCTCTCCAAGATGGCTCCTAGCCAATCACCCTCTTTTGCAGGATGTCTGATCACAAACAACTTTGTAGTGGCAAGAAGAAACACTAAAACAACACCCAATATATGGAGACAGATTTATTTATGTCAACAGGCACTGATCAGGATCATTCCCAGAGTATCAGGCCCTAATTTCTTGGGGTAAGCAAGCTTGTCAATTGGGAATTGGTTTATACAGTGTGCATTATAGTGATCAGCCATACATTATGGTGATCAGCTGCTTCTAATAGACAGAAGCAACTAGAATTGAAACAGAAACTATCAACCACATCAGAATACACATTCTTCACAGCTGCACATGGGACATTCTCTAAGAGACACCATATACTAACTCACTCAGGAAACATGCCTAAGTAAATGCAAAGGAATTGAAACTATCCCATGCATGATACCAAATCATAATGCAATGAAACTGGAAATTAATGATAAAAATTAACCTCAAAACTCCATAAATACATAGAAATCAAATAACACCCTTTTGACCAACTAATAGGTTACAAATGAAATTAAAGAAGAAATGAAAAAATGTCAAAAGTCAAACAAAAATGTAAATTCAACATAGCAGAAACTGTGGGGTACAATGAAAGCAATCCTAAGAGGGAAACTTAGAGCAGTGACTTCTCATATCAAGAAATCAGAATAAGCAGAAATAAATAATCTGATGCTGTGCATCAAGATTCTAGAAAAAGAAGAGCTAGTCAAGCACAAAGCCTACACAATGGAGGACATTATAATAACCAGAGCATAATAAACACAACTGACACTAACAAAACAGTACAAATAAGTAATTAATTGAATAATTTATTCTCTGAAAGAATAAATAAAATTGACAAACCCCAAGCCAATCTTGTCAAAAAAGAAAAGAAAAACTCAAATCAAGGCACTGAGGGTAGAAAAGGATGAAATCACCACAAATCCCATGGAAATTGAGATTTCGAATACCTACATTGAAAATATTTACTTGCATAGGATGAAAAACACAAAATAAATAGACAGATTCCTAGAAATCAATGAATTGCCAAAGCTTAATCAAGAAGATATAAAAATTCTGTATAACCTAATATCATTTAATGATTGAAAAATTTAACAACAATAATGCACAGGTCCTGATTGATCCATGGCTGAATTCTACAACACATTTACAGAAGATTTAATACCAATAGCCCTAAAACTCTTTAATGAAGTTAAAAGGGAAGCAATATTTCCTGTGTCATATCTGGAGTTATTACCCTGATACTAAAACAAGAGAAAGACTCTTCCAAAAAAGACAACTACAGGCCAATCTCCCTAGTGAATAGAGATTAAAAATCCTCAATAACATATTAGCAAACAGAATGCAGCAAATCATCCAGAAGATTATACATCATGACCAAGTGTGATTCATGCCAGGAATGCAAGGATTTTTCAATATACACAAATTAATGATTATCATACACTGCAGCAAAAGAGCCAAAGACAAAAATCACATGATCATCTCAACAGATGCAGAAAGAGCTTTTGATGAAGTCCAACATTCATTAATGTTAAAAACTCTACAGATAATGAGAATATATGGTTTTTATCACAATCTGATATAGGACATCTATGACAAACCAACTGCGAACAGCATACTAAATGGACAAAAAGTGAAAGCTTCAACTTTAAAATCAGGAACAAGACAAGGATGTCCACTATCACCACTCCTATTCAATATACTTCTGGAAACATTGACCAGAGCAATTAGATCAGACAAAGAAATAAAAGAAATAAGGATAGAAAAAAATGAAGTTAAATGTTCATTATTTGTCAATGACATGATACTTTACATAGAAGACCCCAAAAATTTCACATACTACTAAAGTTAATAAGCAAATTCAGTAGCATACATGAATACAAAGTCAACACTCAAATATCAGTAACATTCCTATACAAATACAATGAACTTAGTGAGAGAGAAATTAGGAAAACAACACCCTTCAGTATAGCATGCAAAAAAAAGAAATACTTAGGAATCAATCTAACAAAGGAAATAAAAGATCTATACAAATTACTGTACTGTGAAAAAGGAGGTCAAAGAGAATATCAAAAAATGGAAGATATACCTTGCTCATAGAAACAAATATTTTTAAAATAGTTTTACTCCTATAACTATTATATTCTTGATCAAAATACCATTAGTATGCCTCAGAGATGTAGAAAAAAAATTCCTAAAATTTATTTGGAAATAGAAGAGATCTAAGATAATGAAGACAATCTTGGGAGACAAAGGCAAGACAGGAGACATCAAAAATCTCTGACTTGAAATTACACTATAATGCCACAGTCATAAAATAAGCATGGTGCTGGCAAAGAAAAACAGCTGAAGATCAGTGGAACAGATTAAAAGATGCAGAAATAACTACAAAGACACTCAGCCACTTTAACTTTGACAAAGGTGTCAAACATGTTCTCTAGAAGAAAGATAGCCTCTTAATAAATAGTGATGGAAAAACTGACTTTCCACCTACAAAAGACAAAAACTAGACCCAAGTCTATCACCATGCACTAAACAAAAGTTAAATGGATCAAAGATCTAAAAATTAAAACACAAACACTAAATGTACTAGAAGAGAAAGTAAGCAGAAATCTTCAATATATAGGGATAGGCAGAGAGTTCATGAACAACAACCAAAAAACACTGCACAGAAAACACTTCAAATAATCAACAAGCAGGATCTAATTTTAATGAAAAGCTTTATTTATGATTTAAAAATTGGTTTATTCAAATTTTATTTTAAAAAGAATAAAACAAAAGAGGATAGAACAAAGCAAATAGAAGAAAACAATGTAAGCAACACAGCACATCACAACAAGACAACCAGATATTAACAGTAGCTACCATAATGTCTCTTTCTTTGAAATAGCTGAGTATACCTACACATACAATAATATCAAACAGAGGTCCTGGGAAGATAGTGAATTGATAGGTAACATGGTAGAGAGCCTTTCTGAGAAAAACTCAGATGCTAGAATTTAACACCATGGAGTAGACCAGATGAAAGGAGAGGGATTCTCATGACCAAGGAAGAAACTGAGGAAAGAGAAAAATAAAAAAAGAGAGAAAGAAAAAAAAAAAAAACATGGACAGAAGGCTGGAGCTAGATGCACTCTTACCAGAGCTGATACCATGCTGTACTAGGTGGGAGGCTGGAGCCAGACATGCTCCCATTGGAATCAGTCCCACACTGTACATGGCACATCTTAGAGTCAGGCAACTCAAAATCGGGCTGAAGTCAAGGTCATACCAAAATCGGGGGTTGGTGAGCTTGAGACCCTTGGTGGGAGGATGTGCTGCAACAGGGAGTGGAACTGGCATGGAAAGTTGCACTGACCCATGGTGAGTGCTAGGAATTTGGTCCTGCAGAAAGGGAGTGACTGGCTGGATGACATATTGGAGTTGGGTAGGATGGGCTTGAACTGGCAACTGCCATGGCATCAGTCAGCTGCTTCTGGCCCAAAGTGGACTGGTGGGATCTGCTTGGGTTGGGTCATGCCCTTGGTCAGGACTCAATAGCCAGGGATGAAACTGTTCCAAATCTGTGACATCTGCAGGGCACAGACTAATGTGGTGAAGGCATTCTCTAGTTGACTGGCTCAGAGGAGAGGGGCCAGACTACATTGCCCTTGGATGCAACTTACAGATCAACAGCAAACTGGAGAAGGCAGCAATCGCCTAGGCAAAATGCTTTAGAAAAACCATAAGCAATACAGAAAGGACCTGAGACCTCCACCACACATCTATCAGAAAGAAACCAGAAACATTACAAGAGAAAGAAACAAGAAAAAGCCTCCAGCCACTGATGCAAGGAAAATAAGTCCAAGAGAGGTAAATACAGAAAAGAACAAGAGCAGCAAACATACAATATCAGACGCGGCCTCAGCGGACATAAAGAAATACTTTGATGACCTCATTGATGAACATAAAACTGAAATTCTAACTCAAGTGAAGCAAGATATAAGAAGATTAATAAAAGAAATGCTAAGAACCTCTCAAGAAGAAACAGATGGAAGAATGGAGGAACTCTGAAAAAAGAGAGAAACCTTTGATGAATAATATAAACAAAATGTAGAATACATGAAACAGACCCAGTGAGATTACCAGGAAATTAAAAACTCCATTGAAAGCTGGCAAAATTTCTTGACAGAAACTAAAGACAGACTTTCAAAACTTGAAGATAGATTTGCTATGTGTGATTGTGAAAGGAAAGATCTTTTAAAAATAACAAGGAACCAGGAAGTAACAATACAAAGGCTAGAAGACAATAAGAGGACCTATAACTTAAGAATAAGAAATGTGAGTGAAGAAGCAGGGGTAAATACAAATAAAATACAAAGGCTATTCACAGAAATAATTAAGGGAAACTTCCCAAGCATAGGAAAAGGAAATGATATTCAGATATATTAGGCACACAGAACTCAATCCAGCTACAAGCAAAACAGATCTATACCCAGACATATAATAATCAAGATCCCAGAAATCCATCACAAGAACAGAATATTAAAAGCAGTCAGAGAAAAGAAACAGATCACCTATAAAGGAAAACCCACCAGAATCACATCAGACTACTTGACAAAAACTATCAAATCAAGAAGAGCTTGGAGCAAAGTATTCCAAGCCCTGAAAGAAAATAACTTCCAACCCAGACTGATGCAAAAGTATCTCTCAAAATTAATAGAGAAACAAGATGTTTCCATGACAAAGAAGAACTGGGGAGTTTGTGACCACCAATCCAACCCTACAAAAAATACTGAAGGGCATTCTAGAGAGAGAGAGAAAAATCACCAGGATTCCAAGAACAATGGGAGAGAGGCCTCAATGAATGGGGCAGATGTGGAATGAAGGAGAAAAATAAACAACCAATGGCAGAAAAATAGCATGGCAGAGATGAGGCAGAGAAGATTGGCTATAATCTCTAACACAGTTGGCCTGGATACATTAACAAAAGAAACACAGACAGAGTAGATCAGGAGATAGGGTCCATCGAGATACTCTAAATAGGAAATATAATCAACCTGAAAGAGGGTTAATGAACTGAAAGTCAAAGACAAGAAAACACTGCTCTATGTGACAGGGAACCAGAGAGAAATAGGGACAGCTTATCCAGCAGCTGCAGATAGTTTGTAAACTCATGACACTTTTGTGCAGTGGAGAACTACTCAGCTATAAGGATGGAAAACCTTGAGGCTTTAGTAAGTAAAGGAATAGAGCTCATGATCAAGCTCAGGGGTAAAAAGGTTCAGAACCACTTAGGCAGATAGCAGGCTGCCCCCCTAATTTAAAAACTAAAGGAGTTAGTGGGATATGAAATGTACAAAGCAATCTGAGAAAGTGAAAGGGGAGGAACTGTCTAAAAAAGGAAGGCAGAGGACATTGTTAATAGTGTATCAGGATTTTAAAGCCACATTATTCTTATTGCTCTGTTTAGGTTGATTTTATCCCATTCTGTCTACTTATACTGGATTTGAAAGCACAGACCCTATCCAAAATTTAGCAAGATATACTATAGTAACTATTCTTAATTTCCTATTAACTTAAACTGAAGCCCTGTATTACTTACATGGTCTTACTATAACTGATCTTAATTGAATCTGGTTTGTTAGATTGCTGTTTTGTCTTGACTGATTTTATTCAAATCTGGTATGCTTGATGGTATCAAGTCTGAGAGCAGAGGCAACTACTCTGAACATGACAAGATTCAATAGGATATCCATACCGGTTTGATTATTCTGCCTTGTCTTGACTGATTTTATTTGAATCTGGTATGCTTGATAGTATCAAGTCTAAGAGTAGAGGCAACTACTCTGAAGATGAAAAGATTCAACAGGATACTCATTCAGGTTTGATTATTAACTGCTTTTGAAGTCATATAATGTATCCAATGTTTTGTTTTTATTAATATTGTTATATATTGCTATGTTCAATTATACTATGCCTGATGATATAAAAATTCTATTGAAAATAACACGATACATCATAGTAACTACTGTAGATCACTTAGTATTGTGGTTCTATATGACTTTTTCATTTTGTGTCTTTCTAGGAATTTGTTTTTGTTGTTTTGTTTGGATTTGCTTTTCCCCTTAATACAGAAAGGATAGGTATACATGTAGACATTCATGAATGCATAGAACTTCTAAACAGTATATGAGAATTGATTATTGTTATTGTAAAAAAGAGAGGAAAAGAAAGTACTCTAAAGGATATAACTTCATGTATGATTAAGTGTTTAGGATTGATAACAATATTACTAAGTTTTTGTTGGATAGGTGAACAGAACTGTTTGAAGTCTCACTGTTTGAATGGCCACTTTGTATGCTTTACTTTTGTAATTTGAACAAATACTTCTGGGAGTAAAATATGTAACTGTCAACTACTTCTTACGGTTTTTTAAAAAATTATATATTATTTCTACTCTCTCTGTGTTTTGCTTTTTTCTTTAAATAAAAAAATTATCAAACATAACAGAATAGTATAAAATCATTCAAAAGAATTAAAGAATTATAGGACATTCAAAACCAAATAACAGAAAATGAACAATGGCTACTATAATATCACATTTTCCATAAAAATTTTGTTTAACTAACACATATTAAAATCCAATAAGACACAACATGAGAGAACCAATAGAAATAGAAGAACAAAAGCATGGTAGGGCATTAAAGCCAGAAGATATTAAATCAGCAATGGCTGCCATAATGTCTTTTCTTCAAAGTAGCTGTTCGTACCATCACACATAATAAAGTCAAACAAAACAGAATAAAACCATTCCAACTGATGAATGAAAACATTATAAAGTTTCAAAGCAATGGAATGGGAAACCATGATTACTATAAAATCTACATACTCATCATTTATTACACTAGGGAGACTATACAGTATTTATA
>PVJX010032546.1:0-20109 GCA_004027295.1 Dolichotis patagonum
AAAACAATAGAACATGAGAAAACAAGGTAACAAAATACCTCCAAAAACTCCCAACTCCACCAAAGCTGATCCATGTGACATGGATGACGAGAAACTCAAAAACAAAACAACAGAATTATATAAGGTGATTAAAAAGGAAGTAACAACAACAGAACAGATCAATAAGGTGCTGAGAAAGCTGAAACATAATATAACTAAACAGATAATGTACTTAAAAAGCAAAAGGAGGAAAAGAAAATGCGCTAAAGGATATAAGTGCATGTATGTTTAAGTGTATGGGATTGATAACCATATTACCAAGTTTTTGTTGGATCATTGAACAGAATTGTTTACAGCCTCACTGTTTGTTCACCTTATATGCCTTGATTTTGTAACATGAACAACTATTTCTAAGAAGACAATATGTAATTTATCAAGTAGTGATTTCTTAATTTTTTTTGAAATTCTGTATTATTTCTACCCTTTTTTCTGTTTTTTTCTCTTTAAATAAAATTTAAAAAAATACCCAGCACTCAGAGTTCAGAAAGAGGGAAAGTTTTATTTAGCTCAGAGTTTGTGCTCTCCATTTACCACTTCCCTTCACCACAAGGCATTTTCAATCTTACTTCCTGTTCCCGAAGCAGGTAAGGTTTCAGTCTTTGATACCTCAAATTTCCTCTCTCCATATATCTCCTCTTATCTCAGCTTGGATATTCTTCTGTTTTCTTCTCAGAGGACCCAGCCAGCTAATAGCACAAAAGTCGAATTTCCAGTCTCCTGCCAGAGCCACGCTGTGTAAGTGCCTGGTCCACCTTCCGGTGCTCTCCAAGGTCACCATGGGCACACCTTCCATGGGTCTCTAGCTGGCCAGCCTCCCGATGAGTTTCCTCAGCACCCAACACTGAATCTACATATTTCATACTTTTTTTTGTTTGTACTAGAAATTGAACCCAGGGCCTTTGCACCAAACCACATCCCAGTGGTTTGTTTTGTTGGTTGGTTCTGTTCTGTTTGGTTCTGGTCTGAGGTTCTAAAACAAAGCCTCACTATGTTGTTACATTGCCCAGACTGGGCTCTATTTTGCAATCTTCCTGCCTCAGCCTCCCAGTGTGCTGGAGTTGAGAGGCATGTGCCAGCCCACCAGACTATACTTTAGATATTTATTAGAGAGTAATTCCTTCTTCCAAGGAACTGCAAGCCACAGGAGTGCTGGTATAAAACCAGTGGGCTGAGAGATGCAAGAAGGTGAATAAACAAGGAGAGAAATCGGGGTAATAATCATGTTATGAAGTTGCTTTGGGTGGAGTCTTGGCTTGTGAACTAAGTGGAAGCAGCTGGATGGAAACCTACTAAGCAAACATATTGAAAACAAAACAAACAAACAAATAAACTACCACCCTGGACCCTAAGAGCCTTTGGCTACTTGAGTTTCACAAGCATTCCTGAACCCTGGCCCTAACCCCAAATGGACAGAGAGCGAAGCTCTGTGTTGAAGCAGCATTACACTTAGAGGAGACACTGCACTTCCACTTACATTCAGTATTGTGGTCAACTCTGCAAGAAGGGAAGGAGGGACTTGAGGACCCGGAGCGAGCCGATTCCAGTCGGGCCCTGGAAGGATCCGGCCTCATTTCATCACTTCCGCCTGGTTCCTTTAGAAGGAAGTCTGTCCTGTGTCCTCAGGGAGCTGAACGGGCAGCTGAGAGTGGACTCTATCTTTGCCTAGAAGGAAAATCAGACAAGATTGGCAGCCAGCCAGTGTCTATCATGACATCTTGCTCCTTAGGAGCCCATTGAAGGTCATGGAGTATTACTCAGCAACTAAAAATCACATTGAAAAATTTCAATCACATAGGAAAATGTTACTGATGCAATATTAACAAAAATTAGGACATAAACTTGTGTATAAATATATATATATAATATTTAATATGCTTTTAAAGTTACAGGAAGAAAATACACCAAAATAATTATATCTATAATCTGACAGGATTATAGATTTGTCCATTTTTCCTTTAAATCATTCTTATTAACTGAATTGCTTATAATACTATTATAATTAGAGATTGACCTTCTTCTAAAGAATAATCAACTTATATCTATATCTTCTAGTATTCTAACCACCACCAATGTCAATATCTCTAAAATGAATTCAGAAAAGTAACATAATAAAGTAATGTATCTTTACCCTTAATAAAATAGAAGTCAGTAGTATCATTATTTAATTACATATTCCAGAAAAATACTCTAAGGTAGAGTATAGAGCTGCTGACTCTTCTGTGCCTATCAGAAGCTTATTTCTGTGTCAGAATGAATAATACTCGTCTTTCCCAGCCATTGTGGATAGAAGAGTGCTCGTTTGAATTCTTGGTCAGTGGACCCCCAGGACACTATTACCTGTGTTCTCACTGAGATGTGACCTTTAGGAATTAGTCAACATATACAGAAGGCATTGTGAAAGGAAACCGATGGTTGTGCTAGCAAGAGGTGTTGACGCTTGCCTAGGAGAGAGAGTACTCTGCCTTTAATTTTTTTTCTCCTCCAAAACAAATTCATGTCTCTCTGACTTCTTACTCTCTCTCTGGTTGTTTAGGTGGTTATTTTCTATTTTAAGTTTTATTTTTGATTTTTTGTCCATTTTGGAAAACAGGCGAAACTATAAATCCCAGACAGCTTATTAAATTCCTTTATGATTATTTCTGCTTAGGAATACATTATTATCTGCTTTCTGAGCATGTTTAATACAGTGAGTAACTAAGAATGACAAAAGTTGTATGGAGCTACTAACACGATTCTGGAATCTAATCTTCAGTATTTTGCCAGGGATTAGGGAGAAACTTATAATTATGTTTTGCTTTAGACTTACTCCATCTTTACTTTATCTCACTTTATATAATCAAAATCAGCCTGTTTCCATTCAGTTGCAAATCCCCTTCTTAAAGCACCTATTCAAAACTCTCCCCAATTTTCATTTGCTCTATCTTTTCTTATTATATTAAATCCTGATATCTAAAAATTGAACCATATAGTGGCATTACCATGTTCCTTTAAAAAATACAGATCATATCTATTCTTCCTGTACTTTTCCATGTCTTTAAATCCTTGGCAGGTTGCAATTAGATTTCTCGTGTGCCATTGTATTACAGTAAATACCGTTATTAGGGTAGAAATAATTCACTTTGCTTGGTGTACTGCTCAGAGATTCTGTTGCTATGTCTCTGATACCAGATGTCATTCTCATTTTTTAATTATAATTTTTAATCTTTCTGGTTTACCATTCTTTCAGTAGTTAATTATTTTTCTTCTAAAATTCAGAAATAGTCTTAGTTTAATAATGTTTATGTGCAAGAATGACAATACCCCATTGCTTTTCTCCCCTGTGGAACAGTCAAGTTAATTTTGTTCTTCCCAAACTCTGACCTGGGATATACCAGTGCATTCTGGGGAAGAACAACTCAGCATCGTTTAGTAGTTGACTGCATAGATGAAAGGAGCTGGCCCTTGCATTCTAACTAGCTAATGATCTCCACGTGGAAGAGGCAGAGCGTGTTCTTGCATAGGGCCATGTTTAACTACCCAGGGTAAGACAGGGCTGAATCCGTACACAGCAAACAAAATTAGAAGCCTAGATGTAACAAACACATCCACAGTAAGCTACGAAGATAAAACCTGCAAGGGCAAGGGCAGCATTAAACCCCTGGGATGGGGCAGGGGAGCTGGGGGTACCCTAGGTGCTCATTAAGTGTGCGTCGAATCAGTGGAAGCGCCCGATGGCCCACACTGGGCCCTGACTTGGTTTTTGTCCTCTTGCTGTGCACACGGATACAGCTACAGCCGAAGTTCAGTGTAATCTAAGCAAGAATGGAAACTGGCAGAACGTAAGAGTGACCAGTGTCTCTGTATAGGGGCTGGGTTCTGGTTATATGAGTTGGGCCAACTTGTTTTTTCTTTTTTTTAACTCTCTTAGCTTTGCCTGCTTTATCTGCACAGTAGGAACAGTACTAATGTCTACCTTCGATTCACTGTAAGAATTTTAAAAGGACTGTCTATGATATGCCTAGCCCTGAATCTGGCTGGAGCCTCAGGACTGCCAGGTGTGAGGTGATACCGGAAGTCTGAACCAGCCAGTCTTTGCTTGCAGCCTCAGAGACCCAACTGGGGCCACCTGTTACCTTGGAGCTGTCGCTGGTCTGCTGTGTGTCCTCCTCTCCTTCTCCCACAGTGTGCCTCACCCATATTCTTGGCAGAGATGGAAGACACCAAGTCCCTGGAACAAGCACTGTGTAGCAAACACCAGCACCACACTGGCCGGAAGCTCTCTGTGATCATCCTGGCGTCAAAGGCTGAGGAAAAGGGCTCCTCACGGGGTGGTTTGGAACAATAATCCAAACTACGCACCTTTGATAGCTAGAGCCCTGGGTCTTCCCACCCCACCCCCACATGCACACACACACGTGCCCTTGCTGGCAGCGCTGATACCATGCAAGTCTCAGAGGGGGTGCTACCTCACTGCAAGGAGCGGGACACAGAGGTCCCCACAGATACTCTGAGAGCTCAGCAGCCCCCAGATCTCTTTCACCCCTTTCGGTGAACTGACAGCTCCTTGAATGAAAGGCTCACCTAAGATCTCGATAAAAATAACTAAAATCTAAAACTGTTGCTTTCAAGTCAGAAATCAAGATGCCATTGGGATGGCTCGACACAGCGACAGTGAGATTGTCATACCCTGTGCGCCCGGGAAAGCAGGAAGACGCAGGCAGTCGTTCTGGCCAATCCTCATGTCTTCATCATCACCAGCTTGATGGATGGAGACGTCACTTCATCAGACACATAAACATGTTTCTAAGAATATAGCTATGAACAAAATCACTAACGTGAACCAGAACTGAGGAAGAAAACTTGCTGGCGTGAGGGAGCGGCTTGGCTGGAGGTGTGGGCCTCTGATTCCGCCTCCCGTGTCAGCTAACACTCCCGCAGCCTGTTCCTAGCTGGGGTGCTGAGCACAGTAGCCGTGCTTTCACACACTCTGAAGTCAGTGCTGTACCCTGAATCTCAGTCACTGCCCATGCTAACAAGGCCTTCTAACCACCAGTGACAGACAGCATGACACAAGTAGGTGTCCCGGAGAATGTTTCTCTGGTGATTTCTAAATCTGTCATCTCATCGCTGGCTCTTGTTAGACTGCACTTCTATGATTCTGGGGAAAAAATTTAAATATTTAATGACCACTTTGTTCAGTCTAAGCATAATCAAAGTGTCATGTTGATCTTTTAGTTGCTCTCAATTTGCTCTTTTTGCATCATAAAACTAAGGATGTAAATTTGGACTAATGACAGCCATAAAATCATTTAAAAATCATATTATAAATCTTGACTGTCAGACTTTAGTCAACTTTCACTTGAGCACAAAGGGTTAGAAAATAGCATTCAGATGCTTCACTCTTCAGTCTTTTGATCAAACTGCGATGAAGACAAATGAATCCATCTCAGAGATGCTTCTTTAGGCTGTGAGATTGTTCTGATTCAATTGTCTGGATGCAGCGTGTCTAAAGCACCTGAAAATGTCCCTTTCAGTCCAAACCTCCAACTCTTAGAACTGTTCAATTATGCATTCAGTTTAAAGCAGGGAAGGGAAATGACAGATGTCATTAAACCTTGGAAAGGCTGTCAGGCCAAATAGAGAGAAGGGTTATTCTATGTAGTACAGAGCACAGAACCAGGAGTCCAAAAGAGGAGCTCTGCTCAGTGAGAAGTGAGGCATCTCAGCAGCCAGGGCACCACGAGGGTACTTGCTGCCTTCGTGGGGCTGGGCCTAGTGACCACTCTTTACAGTGTGGCAGATGAACAGAATCAGTTCATCTCTACAGAGCCTCTGCTTCTAAGCTCCTCAGTCCACGATGGCAAGAAAATAATTGTTCCTCTCCCTAGTTTTATCATCCTCTGTTTGCTCTGTTTCCTTTTCCTTCTTCCCCATCCAAGTAAAACTTTCGGGCCGAGAGCCCCGTGCATTGCCCAGCTTTAGAACTCAAAGAAACTCAGGTAGCGCCCCAACACTTCGTGGCTCTATTTCGGAAGAAACTTCAACTCCAAATGTATGGTTTTCGGTTATTCCATAAAATTCTCAAAAAAAATAATCACAATATATGGTCTTAGGGTGATTCCTGTTTTTGACTAGTCTTTAATTCCTTCAACAAAAAGAGCAACAAAAATAAGATTTAGCTAAGTGTCATAAGTAGGTATCTAGCATTTCATATTCTTCCCTCACCGTCTAACCCTAAACCTTACAAATCTCCCTCATGCAGGAAAGCCACTTTCTTTCTCAGATGCAAATTTTAATCTTAGGAACATAAGATGTTTTAGAAAATTTTGTCCATAACATGCATTTATATATTTCCACTGGTCTCCAATACGTTTCTTCCACTGTTGGAATAAAATGTGGACCCCTGCCAACTATAAGCCCAGTGGTGGCTTCACGACACAGAGACCCAACAGCATCATTAAATGGCTAAAACTTATCCTGTTGATAGTTTCTAAGTCCATGAAATAGGGTTGCAGCTTTCTCTAATCAAACAAGCTTAGTAAATGAACTTATGGAAGTTCGTTTATTATTGTGTTATTTTCCCAGTAACAACTATTACTCAAATTATAAAGAATACTATTGATTTACAGGAGTATCAAATAAAAATCATGACTTAGTCTTCAAATTTTGATCCATCATAAAGTTCTACAAAGTCTATGATCCAGAAAAGCTAACTTCCCTTAGCCAGGTGTCTGTTTGCACATAGGTGTGCACACACATGAACACACGTACATGTGCACACACACACACACACACACACACACACACCAAACACTGAGCCTTCGGTGGGTGGAGTACTCCAGTCCACTTTGTTCACTGCATAAAAATCAGGGAAATTCTCTTGGAGGATCTGATCCCTCTGTCAGTGGTGCATTTTGCAAAGTGATATATGTCAGCTGCTTCCAGGCAGGCACTGTGTGCTGATTATGGAGGAGAAGACCACTCGGCCCTTCCCTCTACCTAAGTCGGCAGATTCTTTCTCTTTCCCTGGACACCTGGAGCTCTGAGGCTGCAGTCCTTCCTGGGATTTGGTTCAAAGACTGAAGGATTCTGTGGCAAACCCCCTGGAGCCAGTGTGTTCTTTCCACAAATACCTAAGGCTTTGTGCAAATACAAATAGCCTAGGGGATGGGAGGTCAGGAAGTCTGCTGTGGCTGGCGCATCTCTTCCTCAACAGGTGGTGGGCTAAGACGAAATCAGTCTTGGGCCAAATTCTGCAAATGTTTGCGTATTTGTTAGCAAGCAGGCACGACTCCAGTCAACCTGATATGGCTAAGTTAGGGAGATCCCCTTGTCTGTTCCTAGAAATATCAAGTACTTTGCACGAGAGGCTCTTTCCAGGCAGGTGCCATGGTGTTGATGGTGGAGCCAGGCACCGTCTGGTCAAATCACGTCCTGGGAAGTAGGGGGGCTGGGACTAAGAGGATTCCACACCTGGTAGCTCCTTGAGAGGCCCTGGAGGCTGGACAGGCCAGGTTCCTACAAGCTTTCATGCAAGAGTGGTGGAACATGAACACCACTCATTTAATTAATGAGAAGTTATTTTTGTATCGCATACTAATTAAGAAGTCACGTGCTGATTTTCATAGAAATATCTGAAGTGCCAGGTAATCAGGCCCGGAGTGTATTCCTGATCAGAATGCTAAGTAACTACTGCCAGGGCATAAGTGAAAATTTAACTTTGTTCATACATCATGCTCTTTATTCTAAAGTATTTTCAAGGTAAAATTTTACAAATACAATGTAATGAACTGTGGCCCAACCCAGGAATAGCTTGTAGCCTTTCATCTGTTTTTATGTCTTCTAATAAATAACACTCACAGTAGTTTTGGAAATCTCGAGGCCAAGCTGGTATGAGACACAATGGTGAAGTTGAATTTCTACTTTCTCTACAACCCCATCTGAATTTAAGATGGGGTTGTAGAGAAAGTAGAAATTCAACTTCTACTTTCTCTACAGAACTAGAGAAAAAACTAGATGTCCAGAACTAGATGACAAAAACAGTATTGCCTCGTGATGTATTTGCCCCACAATCATTTCATCTGTCCTAGACAGGAGTTTGGGGTTCACCCTTACTGGAACTTTCTTAATCGAACAAACATGTGCATTACATCACTGTGGTGAGTTAAATAGTAGCCTCCAATTTAACAATTCCTAATTCCAAATCTGTTCATGTGACCCTACTTGGGAAAATGGG
This sequence comes from Dolichotis patagonum, assembly GCA_004027295.1. Lineage (NCBI taxonomy): Eukaryota > Metazoa > Chordata > Mammalia > Rodentia > Caviidae > Dolichotis > Dolichotis patagonum. The sequence continues at coordinate 8,255 of PVJX010032546.1, forward strand.
ACCTTGAAAAAATGATCGAGGTTCTCTGTTTGAGATCATCCCGGTTTATCTGGATGGTGCATAAATCCAAGGGCAAATGTCTTGCTGAGGAACAGAGCAATAGAGCTGTGATACGGGCAGACCCTAAAGAGGAAGGAGGAGGCCACAAGAAGAGAGGAGCTAAGATGAGAGTTTTCCAACTACAAGTCAATTAACAAATCAGCACTAGAAGTCGGAAGAGGGGCGGTCCTCACCTTGGTCCTTCTGGGAGTGTGTCCCTGCTAGCACCTTGATATCAGTCTTTCCCCCTTAGAGCCATGATATGGTGTTTCCATTAAGTAACTCTGTGGGAATTTATTATGGCAGCCCCAAGAAACTAATGCAGTCACCAAATCATTCTCTTTCTCTCTCCCTCTCCCCGCTAACATAATTCAGGCCACCATTAATTTCCACAAACATTTTGAGTGACAGAAAAAGAAGTCAATGGGCAGTGGCAAAGACAACCTTCTAATCTGAATTTTATTGGTGCCTGGAGTATGCATTCCACGCTTTGTACGTGCTATCTGCCCAAACTCAGCACCTTTGGAAATGAAACGATGACAATATACTTGGTTAGCACCATCGGCTGTCTTCTACAACACACCTGGCCATCAGGGATACCAGGCAGAGAAACAAACAAGCTTAACTTAACCTGTGTTTGAAACACTGCAAAAATTTTCTCCTGTGTGTCCAGGGAGGAAGACCAATTGCTTTCTTCCGGTCACCCACTTCTGATTTTGCAGCAGTGTGCTGGGAAAGGCAGGCCACTCATGAATCGAAACCTCTCTCCCTTCTCCTTGGACTGAAGGAAAGTTACAGCAGACACAGACCTCCAGCGCTTCGTAGATTTCAGCTCACAGAGCGGAAAGAGGCTCAACAAACGCTTCTGGGCAGGAACAGCAGTGATTCCTGCTGTACGACTAATAAATAGTTGGCCAGTACCTGGAGGAGAATTTCTGAATTATTCTGAATTCAAAGACTGCCAGAAAATAGAGATCTCTGTTCACTAAGATGGGTGCCCACAGGCAGATGTTCCCGCAAGTGTACCACTCTGCCAACCATAATCCAGTCTCCTCAGGCTCCTGAGACTCTTAATTCCCAAGAGCTACTTGGTTTCACTCCGAGATTGAAATTTATTCTACGCGGAGTGCTGCAGTATGTTTTCCCAGCGGCTTCATGCAATTTCAATAGTCCTTACCTACAATAAGAACTCAACACTGGCATAGCAGCGAGTTACTAATCGCTGATTCTCGGCAGCAGTGCTAAGAAGGAACTCCTCAAGCCTTCCCCGAGCATGCGGCACTCCTGAATGTGTCTTAACAGCTGTTTACTCATCTTCAGGCTCCATCATTTCATCTCTTCTTCCTCAACATGACACATTGCCAGCCTAACATTACGCTAAGGAGGCTGAAAGTGCTACCGCTAATGAAATTCAGAGGGAGGCGGTGAGGAAACCTGGAGGAACTTTCCACGCAAAGCCTCTTCACTAATGCCTATCACAGCTTCTCATTTCCAAGAACAGGAATCACAGCAAGTGTTTCTGCATAACACAGGCAAGAAACAACAAACCCGATTGGAAGAAGGCGGTTTCCACTGTGCTTATTGGGGGTTAGGTTTTAAAATGAGCCATCATCAGGGAGCAGCCTATGTGCACAAACTCAGATCCGCACTTCGCCAGAATAAAATTGTATTGACATAGAAGTGTGACCGTAAAGTCGTGAGATGAATTTCCTTGTCAGACTCAAGGCAACTCTTGTCAGTCCGCAGAGGTGTCATTCTGCACTTGTGTTTCAAATTGAGTGACGCCTAAACAGCCTGGCAAGCACACTGGCGGCTCCTCTCCAGAAAACACCCACCCAGCTAGCTTCGTGGCTCTCATCAGTGCTTCCCGAATCCGGCTCCACCATGATCAAGAACGTTCGGAACCCCAGGGCCACCCTAGATGAGTGGATAGCTACTGTTCTCACGCTGTTGGTCCAGGTCCTATTGTACCAGAAAAGTCTCTGGTCGAAGAAAAAATGGATCATTTCCATCCCCTGTACACCTGACATCTTTTTCATGGCCATGCAAGGGATCAGGCCCTTGACACATAGCATCATCTCTAAGCCCTATAACCACGTGCAAGTGGGCTTATTATCATCATCATGACCATTTTACCGATGGGACGACAGGCTCGTCAAGGCTCCACAGCTTGCCTCACAGCCCCCAAATGCTGACTAGATGGACACAGATGAGAACTTCTGTCTCTTGACCAAGACTTGTGAATCAAAGACAAAGCCCTTCATGCTATAGTAAATGTTAGAATGCAAACACATGTGACTCACACCAGGGACCTAACCTGGGGGATAGTCACACACCTCACACCTGGAGAAGGGGGTCGCAGGGGCCTGGGAACACCCTGTGGCTTTTCACTACTCGGCCTGAGGATGCTTGCAGCTCTGAAAGCTCTGACTTATCTCCTTTTAGGCAAAAGCTTGCTTTCATTCTTGGCCTTAATGGTAGCAGGCACAATGGAATGACCTCATTTCTCCTGAAAGCATTGTTAGGAAAATACCAGAACTACTAAAGAGGAATTAAATCCTTCTGACAGCTTGAACTGGACTCATGTTCTAATCCCCACCCCCTTTTCTTTCAACTGCTACGTCATTGCTTGGTTTTTCACGGTCTTGAAACTCTGGTTTAGCCTTCAGGATCAATATTCTCAACCACCAGGTACCAGCTGAAGTTCAGGCTTTTCTGTTTGTGTTCCACTTTTGAGTTTGGGGGAAGGCAGCCCCAAGGTTGCTGAAATTATAACCAAAGGGAAGCATACACCAACTTAGGTTTCCACCCAAGAAAAAGAGATCAGGAATAAGATTGCCAGAATGACATTTTTGTTGTTCCTAACTGTCGTTTCTTCACCTCTGGGTACATTTCTGGTGTCCTTGCCTCAGTGTGTCCCCTCAGCCCAGGGTAGTCTCAAATTTGGGGAAGTTCACTGAGATAAAGTGCTGACTCAGAATGAAACACCGGAAGCCAGGGAGTAGATGCACACACAGGAGAAGCAAGGTTGTACCACAAGGCAGTGAGGTCAAGAAACATCAGGGGCCTTGGCTTCCTGTTGAAGTGACACCATCAAATGACAAATGACACCATCACGATGCGATTGTCTCACTTTGTTGTTTTCACTTGTGTAACTCTGGTGATAGAAAGAGGAAGAAAGACCAAGAAACAAGGGGGAGGCAGCATGAGGGGGACATATACACAGAAGATGAAGTTTGTTTCCAGCGCCCTCTTCTGGAAGCACAGGGGTCCAGCTCAGAATCCTAGTGCCAGGCAGTCCCTCTTCAGCAAAGGGAAAAAAGGATTTGCGCCATCAGGCCCTGTCAGACTTCCCTGAGCTGATGGCATTGGTCTGATGTGGCTGGCTCTGCCGTGGTGCAGTAAAAGAAGCCCTGAAATCAAAACTTTGTATTTAAATCTAGCTTTGCTCCCAATATTCTATGACCTTGAGCAAATAAATTATGGTAAACTAGTATATCTGAATTAGACTCACCCAGCTGTTGTTAAGTGTGGGAAAAAAAGTCCCTCTGTGAAATGATAGTGAGAGGTATGAGTCTGAATTTTATTTTACATATATATATATATATATATATATGGTACATATATATGGTATATATATATGGTATATATATATATGGTATATATATATATGGTATATATATATATATGATATATATATATACTGGGAGGGTACTTATGTTGCTAAGCTATATCCCCAGTATGAATCTGAATTTTGAATAAACTCCAGGGAAATTCTTTAGTGTTCTCACTTCAGTTATCCAATCTATACAATGATCTTCTTCAGTTAAGTGGTTTTATAAAGCTTTTACCTCTCTCAACACCGACTTATAGAACAGAATGATCGATCAATGGGTAAATAATTGTGGTATGTCCATACAATGCATCGTTCCTCAGCCACATGAAGGGGTGAACCACTGCTAGGTGCAACAATATGGATGGACCTCAAAATTACAATGGGTCAAAGAAACCAGACCCCCCTAAAGTGCCTCATTTATACAAAGTCCTATAAAATTCAGGATGATCTATGTTCAGAAGAAAGAGACCACCAGTGGCTGCTTGGGAAGGAAAGCAAAAATAGGGAGGGTTTATAACTTTGGGGAGAAGAAAGTGTTCTTGGCTTGATTGAGCCGTTCATTTTGCTAGACAAACACTATCGAAACCTAAGCAAATCCTATACTTTAAACCTGTCCTGTTTACCATGTCACTTACTGCAATAGAGTCATTGGGAAAAATAAAAGAAATGGATGAGGAAGCTTGGATATCCAAGCAGACAGGTGCACAGGAAGTCCATCTAAGTTAGGGAACAGGAAGGACAGGGGTCACTGGACAGACTAAGACCCAGAAGGCTCTGCAGTCATCCTAAGTTGCTCTTTTGAAGGTCAGAAAAGTAAACTAGAAGCTGGAAAAGCAAAGTCTTGCTGGGGTCTGCACAACCTGGGTGCACAAAGGCTCAGCCTGCTGCCTGAGCAGGAGCCCCAGGTCTCTGAGGCCGCTGTGGGTAGTGCCCAGCCTGCTGCAGAGCTGAGTGGCGCCTGGACCTGTCCCACATCCAGGTGTTGGGCTTGGAGGCTGTGACCTGGAAAGGGCAGGGTTTAAGAGTAGCTTGCTGTCCCAAAGGCGTCTCAGACTGAGGTCATGTGGAGGACTGGAGCCAGGGTCATCCAGAGCTATGTTGCCAACTCTCCATGGCCACCTGGACTGACACCAGCCAATCTCTCAGGGTCTGTCCACACAGCCCCTTCTCCCCTCTCAGTCGGCTTCTCATCCTCCTCCCCACAGATGTCCAAGGGAATCGCCTACACCCTGAGCTCCGCTGGCTTCAGGCTCGAAAGAACTTTACTGGAAGCTCCAGCAGAAAGTTAAATTGGATAAAAATCAAAGTTGATAAAATTCCCAGTAAACCCACAGTTGGTCTGCTTTAAAGGCAACCGTCCCATTCACTTCTGATTAAAATGGAAATCGCGTGGAAAGAGCCTCCCTGGGACAAAGCCGAGTGATAGAACTAGATTAAGAAAGCAGTTCATTACCCTGAAGTGAGAAATGCAGTCTCATCACTCAGAGGCGGTAATGGGGTGGCGATGGCAAAGTGGTAATTAAAAAGAGACAACCCGAATTCAGCTGAACAATGCTGGAGAACCTCCAGGGCACCGAAAACAGAACAAAGCCTCCCCCAAACACAGGCTGCGTTCAGGCTCGCCCTGTGATCAGATTGGTGTCGCAGGGGAGGCCGAGGTCCAATTCTCTTTGAGTGTCGCAGCACAAACATTAGAATCGGGTTCTGCCCACAGCCGCTGTCTGATTGCTCTGCTCTGCTTTGGGAGAAGGCGCCTACTTCTCTCCATTTCCTCCTCTCCTGGTGCTTCTCCCTATTCGCAGATGCACGTTCGATCTGGCCAATCACAGGGCAGCTCGTATTAGCATACTCACCTTTCTCCGCCCCCTTCCTCTGTCTGCCCCCTCCTCCCTCCCTTCTCCACCCCTTTCCAACTCTAGAGACAGTCAGCTCTGTAGAATCTTGTGGGAATTCGTGTCTAATTCCACAGAAGTTGGTGGCGATATTAATTAGACTGGGAGACTAAACCGTGGCTGGGCCTCCTTTCCTGGTCTTCCTTCCATGTGGGCAGCTCATGCAGCCTCTGCTGCGGGGACAGCTCCCAAGGCCACAGGCTCTTCTGTTAATCTCGGAGAGTGCTGCAGGCTGGACCTGCAGGTTGGCGGAGGGCACCGAGTGCTCTTCGACGAGTTGGACCCTTGGAGCGCTAAGGCTGAGAGACTGGAGAGGTTCACTTCCACTGCGGAGCGTCTTCCCCAGTAAGTGAGGACACACACGAGCCAGCGCCGGGTGCCCCTAGGGGATGGCACACCGTGTGGCTTCCTTTCATGGTCCAAGTGAACCTCAGCCAAACGAGACCGGCCACCCAGCTCGCCAAGCTCTTGTCACAGGTGCCGCTGACTTGGCGTGACTTGGGGTGGCGGCGGGGAGTACCGTCACCGCAACCATCTTGTAGGCTCACCCCAAATTCTTCTAGGTATGTTGACGGTTAACAAGAAACATCTTGATCTCCTTGGATGAAAAGGAAACTGGGCTGAGTCATAGCACAAAGTATTGTCATTCTGAAGATTCCCAAAGGCCCACGGGCATGATTAAATAGTCATCAGCAAACACCCTGCAGGCTGAGTTCAGGGCCATGCATCATATTGGAACACAGTGAACCAGAAGGCTCACCTGAGGAATGAGGTGCAGTGCTCTTCCAGCCTTAAAGAGCCCCCCAAGATCCAAGCGGTAATTATGAACCCAGGTTCCTGTAGTGCTGGTGAATCACGGTGAAGAGCTGGTTTCTGAAGCTGTCTGTTAGGTTACTGCCTCCCACACTGCCCAGCTGCAATCAGGTCTGCAGGGCCATCAGAGCAGCTAATTTTAGCTCCGTCTTCTCTTAACCTCTTACCTTTCCTCAGAAAGAATTTTCCTCAGAGAATCTCCAAGTGGAGTCTTCTCATAAACACTGAAGGCAGAAAGCAAGAGGAACCTCAGCTGAGAACCTTTCCACAAGCTAACTGGAGAGGCGTTGTAGAAAGCAAGGTGGAAGGAGGGCCCGGCTGTCACACCTGTGGCTTCCTGCTCCTCAGAGTAAGAGCGTGAGCCTGTTGTGCGGGCTCAGCCCTTGAGTCCAGCCCTCTGGGAGGCTGAGACAGGAGGATCTCAAGTTCAAGTCCAGCATGGATAACATACCAATTTACAGAGAACCTGTCCAAAATGTAAAAAAGAAAAGAAAAAAAAGAATGAAATAGCCCTGTCAAATGTGAGTGTTCTTGTTGAAGCTAGCGGATGCTGGCACCACCCTGGGAGTGGTACCTTGGTATTTTTAACCAGCATAAAACTAGCCTCCTTAGGGCCCTGGCTACACTTCCAGGGCTTCCTGAAAGAGATACCACCCCTCTTTCTGCACAACAGGGCTGACTGGGCTTGGTCTGTGGGGCGGCTTCCGATTAGACAGGAAACCGCTGAGTGATGCAAACTTCCTCCCGTGCAGAGAGCAAGCGATGTGGGACTTTTTGTTGCTATCACAAAACGAAAGCCTCGCATACCCCAGAAGCAGGTGGTGCAGGAGGACAACAAGCGCTTGAGTTTGACCTCAGACAGAGAAGCCCGACCGACCGTCTTCTGGCTGCAGATGGACCTGGGGCAGACAGGCCCTTGGGTTGGGTTGTGAGGCGATCCAGGGGGAGAGTCCCAGGGTTAGGACTGGTGACAGATACTGCTTCAGAGCACATGGGAGTGCACGGAAGGCTTTGCCTTGCGAGCCTGGGCTGGGGCATGGCTGCGCGCCAGGACATTCACTCTGTCTCTCTCGCTTTCTCTCTCTCTCTCTGTCGCACACGTGCACTTTTTCTCTCTTTCTCTCATGTCTCTCAGTCTGTCTGTCTCTCACTTTCTCTGTCTCTTTCTCTGTCTCTGTGTCTCTTGCTTTCTCTGTCTCTGTCTCTCTGTGTCTCTGTCTGTCTCTGTCTCTGTCTCTGCTCCCACCTTGCCCCACTTCTGTGGCTGAGCACTGCCCCTGATAAACACTGCAGGTGTAGTGAACACCCGGCAACAGTCCCTGATCAATATGCAGATAAGATGACCCTCTAACCTGTACAGGTGCCACCGGATGTGTGATGAGGTGACAGACAGAAGCAGGGACAAAGTTGTGAGTCTGTGAGGTAGCAGGAGTGGCTTGTTCTTCAGGAGAAAGATCAAAGAAGACCTCACAGAAGCAGAGGGCTTTGAAACAAACACATTTTGCAGCCCCGGAGGAAGATGCCACATGGGGGATGGGAAAGAAACCTCATAAACAGAAGGGACAAATGGACCATGGCACAGGGGCCCTTGCCAGGGAATGTCCCCAACACATGTGACTAAACAGAGAGGCTCCTGGGTGAGGGAAGCAGGGAGTCCGGGGTTGGCGAGGGGGTCATGGTTGGAAATGGAAATATCACTTAGCTCCACAGACAGCAGAGAGCCGTGCAAGTAGGTTCCGTGGCCAGGGCTGTGTCACTCTGGCAGCTGGGGGAAAGGAGAGGCCAGCAAAGCTACCCTAGTACTTGCAGGTGGGGACCAGGGAGACACAGGCAGGGCGGTGAAGGGCGGTGGGTTATACGCAGCCCTTCTCATGGACAATTGGAAACCGACCGGGAGGTGACATGAAGCTGCCTCCTGGTTCCAGCACGCCTGGTCTGGCAGGCTGCCTCTGCCGGGAGCCACGCAGGCCCAAGAGCGAGGGCTTGGCGGGGAAGGGGCGCAGAAGTGGTGGTCTTTGCTGTGGTCACGCTGGGTTTACACCTATGGATGTACCCCAGGATTCAGACACGCAGACCGGTACCCCAGGTGTTTATGATGCTGGTTCTGTCTGAGAGAATGGAGACCGGGAGACATTGGATAATGTGTCGGAGGATCCCTAACAGATGATGGGGTTTTAGCCATGCTGTGCCCCTGGTTTTAGCCAATTTCCAGAAATGAATCAAGCGTCACTCCATTAGGCCAATGCCAGAGGAGAGGAAGGCGGGACCCAGAAAACACCAGATACTAAGGCAGGAAAAGAAGACTGTGCCCCCGGAAGGACTGAGTTATTATTGCCTTAGCCAGGGGTAAAATTCCAAAGAGACAGAAGGGAGCCAAAGGGCAGAGGCCCAGCGCTCAGGGAGGGAAAACTGGATCCCAGGTGACCACTGCCACAGGGGAGAAGTGAAAGTGCAAGCTGGCCTGGAACCAGTTTCAGGGAGATCCAGGGCGCCTCGGTGATTTAGACACGGAGATAAGGGTGAGAGGACCGGAGTTGAGGGAAAGTTTCCTGCTTTGGGTGGGTGGCTGGTTATGAAGGCTGCAGAGGCCCAGGCCGCCTGGTGCAGAAGGAAAGGTTTCCCTGGGGGAAAAGGCCAGGTGCAGAGGAGCTGAGGACAGTGAGTAGGGCGGGACCAGCTAAAGAGCATCGCTCTGGAACACGAAGAAGAAGAAAACACAAACCAAGAGTCGCTCCTTAAAAGCCAGCCTGGGCCAGGGTGGGAACCCTCATAATCGAAGCTCCGGGCTGGCCTGAGCTACGTAATGAGACCTAAAAACCCAGACATCAGCATCTGGGCTGAGAAGTATTCTTTGATGACACCCTCAGACTGCTCCAGATGTCCCCTCTGCTAGGTGTGGGAACGCCAGAAGTCGGCTTTCAAAATTTTTTTATTCCTTTTGACACAGCCAAGTAGAGTTTTTCTTGCAGGTTTTTTTTTTTCAGGTTTGCATTCTGGACTCTTTCAACCTTGAGTTAATTGAAAATACCAGCCATCAGAGGCCCATCAAAAGGCAGGGCTTTCTCCACACCATAGCTCCGCCTTCCGAGAAACAGAACTAGGTAATTAGCCGATCCGTGACACCCAGCAGAGTCACCGTTGGAGCCGGGGGACGTGGACAGCCTCCAGCGGCCAGTCCAGCCCTGTGCCCTGCATAGCAGGCCGCGGGGAACCCCTAGCTGCCTCTCTGGCGTCTCACAGCGGGGTCTCCTTCCCGAGCCGAGCCTCTCAAACGCAGCGGGAACGCTGGGTTTTGATCCTCACAGCTTCCGTTTTATGATAGAGTGTGATCATTTTACATTTCACACACCATTTAAAATGGCTAAAGATCCCCGGATTTTAACTCATGGAATTTCTTTCTCTAATTGTATAATAATCACGTCCGGGTCTCCACGTAGACTCTTATTCCTGAGAGGAAATCTGAGGCTCTGCACAGCCGAAGCTTTGGTTTGGATATTGCCTTAGTTACTTTTTACTCATCGCTGAGACAAAATACCTGATGCCCAAAGTTGGGAAAGGAAAGGTTTATTTCTTACAGTTTTTGGAGTTTCAGTCCATACTCAGTTAGCTCCAAGGCAGGGTGGCATGGCGGGGCCGCAGTTCATGGCGGCTGCAAACAGCAAAGCGGAAACCGGCAAGAGAGAGGCACACCTTCTTCTTGCCATTACATCACATCCTGGCTCCACCCCTAGGAGGGTGTAGCACTGACACCATCAATCCAAGCACTAGACAATGAACCAGTCACAAATGTACAATGCAAATACATGAGGCCTGGGGGCCACCGACATAAACCATGACAGATATGATCGAGATGAAGGAGAAATGCAAAGCACCTGTGGCTCCCAGAGCACCGTCCCCTCAGCCCGGGGGCAGTCAGAGGCACGTGCCATGTGTCCTCCGTGCCCCTGTGGTGCCATAGGACTCTGCCAGTGGCAGGTGACGAGTGGGACAGTGTCATGGTTTATGTAGGTGGCCCCCAGGCCTCATGTATTTGCACTGTACATTTGTGACTGGTTCATTGTCTAGCACTTGGATTGGTGGTGTCAGTGCTACACCCTCCTAGGGGGTGGAGCCAGGATGTGATGTAATGGTAGGAAGAAGGTGTGTCTCTCACTCTTGCCGGTTTCCGCTTCGCTGTTTGCAGCCGCCATGAACTGCGGCCCCGCCATGCCACCCTGCCTTGGAGCCGACTGAGTATGGACTGAAACCCCCAAAAACTGTAAGAAATAAACCTTTCCTTTCCCAACTTTGGGCATCAGGTATTTTGTCTCAGCGATGAGTAAAAAGTAACTAAGACAGACAGACACCGCCTGCCTGTGACTAAAAGACCTAGGTCCAGAGCTCAGCCGGAAAAGCACCGAGCGCCTAGTGTGTCCAGCCGGGAGGCTCACATGGCTTCCTGGGCCCCCGACCCTCTGCCATCCCTGGGCCCACATCAGACTGCACCCCATTTGCCGCCCACATCTGCAGGTCTTCCTGAATTTACCGCCTTTCTCTCCTCTCTTCTATTTCGAATTCCTTATAGATCAGCACTCTTTGAAAGGAACCAGAACATTTGAAGTTGAAAATGCAGCCTCTATGAAAAAAGGAAAAAACAAATCTCTAAATGGCATCTCTTCCCATGCTCTTTCTAGGTCACATCCTGAGACAAGATTGTGGCTAAGGACGCGGCAGAGGGCGCCCTCTGATGGACAAATTGTTTCCAGGCGCTCAGCTGTTGGCCCGGGCCTCCCTGGGGTCCCTGGGCTCCCTGCTGGGCCTTTGGGATTTTAGTCCTGCGAAGTCCGTTATAACTCCTCGTCATTCTTTATAAGCCAGCTTGGTTTTTTTTAAACCTCTTTTTAAAAGTTTTTCTTTGTGAATTAATATATGCTGATAGTTTAATGTTCATAAAATTCACACAGATCGAAGCTGTAAAAAAAGTCCCATAAGTCAAAAACCAAACTTAATGTTTTTTTAAAAATAATTTTATTTAAAGAGAAAACAACAAAACAAAATAGAATAAAGGGTAGCAACAATACAGTATTCTAAGGAAAAAAGGAAAAGAACAACAAAAAAACCTAAGAAATTATTGCTTGACAAATTACATACTGACTTCTTGGAAATAGTTGTTCAATTTACAAAGTGAAAACATGTAAAGTAGACATTCAAACAGTGAGACTGTTAACAGCTCTGCTCCATGATCTGACAAAAACTGCAATATGGTCATCCATCTTACCCACTCAAATATACATGCAATTATATCAAAAGGGTAAAGTTAAACACAACAAAACAGAGAAAAGCAGATCAGAAGAAAGCAATGTAAGAGACAAAAATTTCAAAACTAGACAATCGGAGATATTCACTGTCTATCATATTGACTCTTGTTTTCTTCCAAATAGTTGTCCAGATTGTCACATACAGGGAATTCACATGAAACAACATAGTATGGAATTGATCTGAGCAGGACGAGGAGG
>PVJX010032547.1:0-20338 GCA_004027295.1 Dolichotis patagonum
TGCTCAGATCAATTCCATACTAGGTTGTTTCATGTGAATTCCCTATATGTGACAATATGGACAACTATTTGGAAGAAAACAAAAGTCAATATGATAGGGAGTGAATATCTCCAATTGTCTAGCTTTGAAATTTATGTCTTACATTGCTTTCTTGTGATCCGCTTTGCTCTGTTTTGTTGTATTTAATTTTACCCTATTGGTATAATTGCATGTATATTTGAGTGTGTAAGATGGATGACCATATTGTCAGATCGTGGAGCAGAACTGTTAACAGTGTTAACAGTCTCACTGTTTCAATGTCTACTTTACATTGAAATAGTTGGAACAACTATTTCCAAGAAGTCAGTATGTAATTAGTCAAGTAATAATTTTTTAGGTTTTATTGTTGTACTTTTCCTTTTTTCCTTGGAATACTGTATGGTTGCTACCCTTTATTCTGTTTTATTTTGTTTTGTTTTTTCCTCTTTAAATAAAATTATAAAAAAAAAAAAGAAAAGGTGAGCTCAGAAAAGGCAGCTCAGAAGAACCCTCTGTATTACTATGCAGTACCACATGCTATGAAGTTATAAGGCCATTTGTCTAGATTTAGGACTCAAAGGTTAACAGGTCTGCAGAAGAAGAGTGGACAGAATCCTTCAGAAGAGATTGGGCATGTTCCGGGTGGTGTGGTCATAGAGACAGAATCCTTTAGAAATGCCACAAGAATAGAAAAATTTCAGAGTCACATGCCACACTAAGTTGAAGCAAAAGGAATCTTAATAAAAATACGGCTTTATATACATACATATATATGTATATCTATAGATAGTTATACTACTAATCTGTTAGTTCATCCAAAAGAACAGTTTGTGCTTTCATTGATTGTTTGATCATCTTTTGTATGCCTAAATTTTGTAATCTGAACAACTACTTCTAAGATAGCAATATGCAATATATTAAATAGTGTTAATTTCCTATTATTTTTGAAATTCTGTATCATTTCTGCCCTTTTTTCTGTTTTTCTTTTTTAAAATAAAAAAACAAAAAATAAATACATAAAATATGGCTTTACAGTTCCTCTGATTCTGAACAATGTGACTGATGTAAGCAAGTGTGACATTCAAGCAGATGGAAAGCACAGGTTCCCCATGTGAAAAAAGAGGACACTGAGAAAGCAACGCATTTCAGGTAAAGATTGTTTGATAGCCGTTAACAGATGTAGCCTTTTATGAAAAACTTCTTGTTGGCATTTTAATAACTTTCATATTAAAAATTATTATGTCCCCAAAAGCCAATTTCTTAGCATAGTTTTTTAAAAGCCATGAGTAGGAAAACTTCTCTTAAAAACAACAAAAATTCAACTCCTAGCATATTAAAGATTGAGAACCAATCAAATTCAATTGAACATTTATTTCATTAAGGATTTATAATAATATTTTGTATAATGATAAACATAAATATATAACATGTAATATATAGAATATAAAAGTATATAATCATATAATAGATACATATGATATGTAATGAAATACAAGAAATAAAATACTTTAATTAAATATTGTTGTACTAATAATACCTAATATTTATGATGTACTTTCTGTGAAGGGATTATATTCTAGTCACCAAAACAGGTCATGCCCATATGTTTACATGAGGAAACCAAGAATTAGGAAGGCTGTTAATTTAATTGTACTGTTAGTTTGTGTAGCTAATGAAGGGGAAGCAGGAATTTTACCAAGGTGATGTGACTCTAGAATAAACAGTCTGAACTGACCTGTTGTGTATGAGGAATGGCCAAAATATATGGTGAAGTTTAAATTTTAAAAAAAATTATAGTAGAAGACCCAATACTACTAATGCATTTATCATTCTTGCTACTTTGCAAAGAAGTTCTAGAAGGTCTGTTTTGTGTCTTCACAAGGTGTGATAAAAAAAAAATATGGTAAATGATGCTTTAAGGGATTGTTCAACATTCAAACTGTAGCGAAACCCCAGTAAAGACGTGAGAAGTCATAGATCAAATGGGTGATCTTTCCAGACGTGTTTTCCTTTTCAGAGACTATCACAGCACTAAGCTGGTGCTCATGCAACTTTGGAAGACAACCTGGGCAAAATCATCACAATGAATAGATGACGCTCCTGCTGTGGGTCGCTGACACCCTGCACATCTACAGCACCTAAGAGTAGAAGGGTTAAATGGACTTTGTCCTTGAGCACCCATATGGTTTATTAGCTCTAGAATTTTTATTGTATTTTCAAGTCCCTTCTTGCAAACTCTCAGAGCACATCCAAAAATAATCACCAAAGCTGTACAGCCAGATTCGGAGCTCAGGAAATACTCACTGATTTAGACTGTGCGCAGCGGCATAACTGACAGACGCATCGCTCATCGCCGCTCACTCTCCACCCCACACCTTTGTAACTGCTTGGGTACCACACTTCCAGTGAGCGTGGGCCAGTCTAGCTTCATTAACCTTGGCAGCCTGGTGGTTGGTACTGGCCTTCAGCCTCCGAGACGAGACCGGGAACCCCATGCTAGCTGCAGGGTTCACTGATGTGAAGTTCTCTGGAGCACAAAGCCACCATCCAAGTTCCTTCCTATGACACTCCACTGTAGGCAAACACTTGCATTCACCCCAGTGATTGGACCTCTGCAGGCATTTGTCTGTCTTCTGAGAATTATGCCTTACAACCTGGAAAATGTCAGGCTTTATGTACCTCTTAATCCAAAATGAAACATGCGATCTGGGGTATGTGTTATAAATCAAAACAAAACAATAATTTCCTATTTCTATACTTGTGAGCCCTTTATCAGAATGCCTGAATGTCCTCTCTCCCTTTCTCTTCTGCTTGACTTCAGAGTTTTCAAGTCAACAGCGCAAGTTCTTTTTCCAGAGAGATGAGAGGGCAGTTGGGGGATTCCTTTGTTTCTTCAACAGTGAGGGAAGAAATGAATCTCCTGGGGGAGTAGGGGTAGGGGTGGTGCGATGTGTGTGTCCTCCAACTATATTTCTTTGACTCTAGAAAGAGCAGGTCTACATGGCAGGTCTTCTGACTTTGAATTCACTGAATTTGCTGCAAGTGGAAAGACAATCATCTGTGGTGATGATTCAGGCAGGGAAGATAAAAGATAATCAGAACACGTCTGTCTTACAATGGCATCTATGGCTGAAATGGTTACTACTCACCAGGTTTTCTATATGCTCCTTGTCTTTCCCAATATCCCTCAAAGTTAGGCTGGGGTCAACTAGCTCTGGCGAATGGCCTGTTGTGGAAGCTGCTTTTATCAAATTCAGGGCAGAATTATCAATAGCTACTTTTATATTTCCTTCCTCTGCTGTGGTGACTTCAGAGATCATATCTTCTGTGCAAGAGGGAAATGGTCCTTGGTATATAATCGACATCACATGAGGAAGAAATAAATCTTTAGAATTAAGCCCCTGAGATTTGTAGGGTTTGCCTAGAATGGCTGCTAATAATAATCACTCAGATATAGCATCTGAAATTGCACATTTTAATACAAGACAATTTCTTTATCAAGCATGAAGACATGCTCTGTACTATCCTAAGAAAATGCAATGTATCCTATTTTTCTTTTAAAAATGAGCAATGATAGTGGCTAGTATTTGTTTCTCTACAATATCCCTTTATTATCCTCAGTTTGCTAATAAGGAGACTGAAGCATAGAGATATGAAGAAATTTCTCTGAGAACACACAGCAAGTGTAAGTAGTGTTCCTAGATTTAGCACATAAAAATATATGGGGCATAATTACAGTAGAAAATTATTTATTATTTACTTGTGATTCTAATTTAATTGATCTTCTTTTATCTGGTGAAATTATATAGAAGAAGCTACTAGAATTTGTACCCCAAAAATCTGATTACAGAATCTATAAGTTGAATCATACATACAAAGTTATTTCTCAGACTACTTTTGTTTCATACTTTTTAAAAAAATGTATTGAAAATAGATAAAGTAAATATTCTATTTTCTCTCAATTATATTTTTGAAAAAGACAAACCTAAACAGAGCCACCAAAGTAATAAATGGTCACTGTGTTGGGGCCACGTCAGATAGGTAACAGGGACTGGTGGAGACTATGGCTGGCTGCACCATATGCTTTGCACAAAGAGACTGTCACTGCTAAGTGATAATAGATTGCTGCCATGTGAGAATCTAGGCTTCTCCTAAAAGAACTCAGAAATATAGGCTTTTATGGAAGCATTGTTATTTTAAAGTACTGGTAACTCAGTTTAAAAACTATAACCCTGCATGTGTCCAAACAGTTCAATCTGTGGCTCACCAGGATGGGAATTCTGCCTTCTCATGAATAGTTTCTAAGTTACTGTTGTATTTGTTTTCAAGTTATTGGGACTGGCCCTGAAGCAAGGCCAGCAGATTGCTTATAGCTGCTGGCTTCAAACAGGAGCCTAAAGAGAATTCTTTTTGTGGTCTGTTGGCCATTTCAGAACTTTGGAAATGGAATGGTCAATTCATCAGAAAGAAATAGCAGGTGAGTATAATGGACTTTGGGGGGCCTGCAGGGGAGAGACCCTGATGCCTCGGGACCTGCATGGTGCGGTTGACTCGGGGTGCCGGGAGAACAAGGAACTCCTCCCCTCTCTGGGGGGCCACTGTGAGATCCTGCCGACATGTGGGCTGAGAATCAGACATCTCATGTCGTCCTGTCCCCCAATCTGTGTCCCCCCCTCCCCCTCCCCCCTGCTTAGCAAGTGGGAGCCAGTGAACTACACATCTTGTGAAAAGACTGGCTATGTTGTTTAGTATGAGCTCCCCATATGCAAAGATAAGAACAACCATTTGGAAGAAAACAAGAGACAATATGACAGATAGATCTCTAGTTGTTTAGCTCTGAAATTTATGCTTTCTTATGTCCAGTTCTGTTCTGTTTTGTTGTGTTTAATTTTACCCCCTTTTAAAATAAAATTGAAAAAAAAATAAAAATCAAGTTATTGGGAACTGTCTTCTTTTTAATTTTATTTTTAATTTTTATTTTTTTGAGACAGGTCAGGCTGGGCTTGAGTTCACTATGTAGTCCAGATTGGCCTCGAACTTACTGTGGTCTTCCCTGCCGCAGCTTCCCTCGTGCTGGGATTACAGGCATATGCTACCACTCCAAGCAGGAAGTCTCTATTTCACATGGCTTTCTTCCTATGGAAGACTCAAGACTGTAATTTGAAACTCTAAATCATCGTTAAATACATATGTAATTTCAGTCAATGAATTTATTAAGCCTTTGCTAGATAAGATAATTGTGCCAAGAATTATAGGACTGTAGACATGAACAAGTTACAACGTATATCTCTCCTATCTCATCACTGATCAGATACAGAGGTGCATTTATGAGAGGGATGGACCTAGCATGAAGTACCTGGGAACAGAGGGGAGTTTCCAATCTGGCTGAGCTGGTTTGGAAAGATTCCATGAAGAAGGTGACACAGGAAACAGCACAGCAGAGCAGGGCTTCAGTCAGTGTAAGTAAAGGGAGGTGAGGGGAAAATGGAACAGCCTAAGTGAGGGCCTAGACACAAAACAATGTTTGACAAGGTTGAAAGAGTAGGCCAAGGACCTTAAATGGCAGACAAGGACAGGTTAGATCAAAAAGTACACTGTCATATCTACCTCAGGATCATCTCTAGTATGGTACGAGGTATGATCAAAACCTATGATGAATGTCTTAATAAAAATAAAAATTATTATAGTAAAACATTATTCTTCATCCCTGTCACAATATTCTCTCTCACTTTGAGTCCTGCACATCATTTTTGCCACTTTCTGGAGGTCCTTGTTTGTATTTCTCTGTGACTGCTTTGTTGTCCTACAGTGATTCAAACTGCTGACAGCAAGTTCTGTGAAATAAAAACAGTGCTGTGTCCTCATCTATCTTTTTCACCAGTCTAACACCTTGTAAATTCTGGCTTTCCCCCTAAGTCAAATGAAAGATAAATGTTTTGAATTGATTCAGGACATCGAGGCAACCACAACAGCACAACTAAAGACAGTCACAAAAGAGAATTTCCAGAACTGTTTCAGAAAGTGGCAAAAATGATGGGAAAAGTATGTTTAAAGCAAAAGAGAATACCGAGGGGATTAATCGCAATATATCTTTTACAGTAATACATTTTTAAAATTTAAACAGTCACCACGTTTTGATCAGACTTTATATATTACATATTACAAAATCCTTGCCTATTTTCTCTGTCCACATGGCCAGCATAGCTAATACTATCTTGGCTTTATATCTGGGAAAGCTGAGTAAGAGAGGTTAACTAGGTCTTTCAAAGTAATTCAGGAAATTGTAGAAGGTTCTGATTAACATATACATGGTCTAGAAGTTTATAAACTCTCTGTAAAGGGGGTAGTACAGCTTTCGTCTTCGCAGGCTGAGCCATCTCAGCTGCATCCACTGAACTCTGATATCACAGGGAAAAGAAAACATAGGTGATATGTGAATGAATGCATGAGGCTGTGTGCCAATAAAACTTTATTTATAAAAATAGGCTGTGAGCCAAATTTGGCCACGTCTATAGTTTGCTGACAGCTGGTCTGAATTTTTTCCATGTGTTTGGGTCATTTGTGAACTTGTCTGCATTGTTTCCTGTCATACTCTATGTGCCTAGAATAGAGCCTGAACCATAACAAGAACCAAATATGTGTTGATTGAGCAGTCATATTCCCTGAAACTTAATGCATATATCAACAACCTGCTTCAATACGTTTGGTCTGGAAGTTACCCCTCTGCCGCCTTCCTTCTCTAACTACATTCAATTGCATCAAGCCCTGTTGACATTACTCTTAAAATCTATGCTGCACATTCACAACCCCCACCATCATTTCTTGCATGAACTGTTTTAGCAGTCTCCACACAGATCCACTCTTGTCACCTCTAATCTAGTCTCAACACAGAAGTCTGACCTGAACGGCTGGCCCTCCTTGTTTAAAGCTGTTCAATAGAACCCCATCTTATTTTCAAATAAAAATAAATTAGTCTGAAGAGTCCATGCATCATCCAGAGAGCGTTTCATAAATGGGTAGCTTCACCTGTACCATCCATGTACCCATTATGCCCTTTTCTAGATTGGACGGAGCTTTTTCCTGCTACAGGGCCTTTGCACAGGGCATTTCAGCTCTTCCACTTTCTCCTTGCATTTGTCTAGTTGTTTTTCTTTCAGTGTTCAAAGATCAGTTCCTTAAATTCCTACCTTAAATCAGATACCTCATCTTCTCTATTATAATAATCTTACAATAATCTTGTTTGTTATATTTTTGATCAAGAAATAAATTACCAATTTTTTGTTTAAAGGCTGCCAGGTTTGCTCACCAGTGTAATCTCAGTACTTAGCAGTGTCTTTCCTGTGGTGGGGACTCAATAAATAATGCTGAAAGAACATGTAACACCACAGTCTTTCGGTTGCCGAAAGGACTTCAAAGGCATCTTGTTGAATCTTCCACCCCACGCAACATTTTTAACCATGCAAGTGGATTTATAAGGTATGTGGATTCTCTCTCAGCTCAATAAATAGTGGCCTTATTTTACTTACTGCATTCTAATATAAATTTTGATGAAAAATTGCTGTTTATGGTACCCCAAAGTGTTAAGTCTCTGGTAACTGAGGCTATCCCTCCTGCAGTGAATGATTCACCCCCTCCACCTTTTCCTTTTCATAATTTCCCAATTTTTCTATTATTATCAGGTATCATTTTTAGTGTGAGTGACAATTGCATAATTATGTTGAATCTATATCTTGCCTTTCTTAAAAAATACAGCGATGCCTATTAAAAGCAGTTATTATGATTTTTAAAAAACATTTATGAAACTTAAGATTATAGCTACTAGTCAAAGCTAGCGGTTTGAAAATGCCTGGCTTTTTGTTTACCCTTAAGTAATGTGAGGAGCAGAAATTATCTTCCAGTTCATTTTACAGATGGATTTATAAGCAAAGATCTTATATATGAATTATCTCTGGCAATGCAGGCAGAAAAGGGGAGAAATGGGGATCGTATTCAGTGCTCTTCCAGCACCTACAGGTTGTATCCACTTGAATTCCTCAAGACTGTGGGACTCAAAGAATCTACCTTTCCCTGTGCAATGTTGCTGAAAGCAGACGAGAAATAGACCTTGAGTGGAGAAAAACCTCTTCTGAGATGGCGTCAGATCTAGTGATTCTTCAGGGAGACGCTCTGGTACCTTTCTCTTACCAGTAGAGACTAGAAATAGAAGCCTCTCACTGATGTTTATGCCGAACATATGCACATGCATTTCTTTGTTTGCTTGTGATACTGGGGATTGAAGCCAGGGCTTTTTTTTTTTCTAAATTGCATTTCATCCCTTCTTAAATTTATTATTTTTATTTTGAGATGGTCTTGCTAGGTTACAAGTTGTTCAAACTGAACTTGAATTTGTGATCCTCCTGTCTCAGCCTCCCAACAGCCTAAAGGGTCTTGTGGACCATTTAGAGTCTTGCTGTTTCCTCTGTGGTCAACTATACATAAAAGGAAAAATTCATTGCTAGATTTAAATTCAGATATTACTATTACTTTCAATGAATGCACAAATGGAGTACTCTGCCATGGTGATCAATTCTTTCTCTGTAATCTTTTTGTCCTTATGCACTAAGCAAAGGCCAGACTCAGAAGTGTTAGTTTGTCTGTCCTGCAACTTGATTTGAGTTGCCCAGAAGCCCAGATAGCCTCTGCGCGTAAGAGAAACTTGTTAGGTGTAAGTGTGGTTATTTTCGACTGTACCATTGGAGACATTGTTAGCTCTAACTAAACACACTAGTGCCACCTATTGGGAAACTAAAGTTCAAATAAAAATAAAGTTGTAGTTTTAAAGTCTGCAGTCTTGGAAAATGCCTCTCTGGATGGCAATTTCCCTTGCCAAAGAAAAACAACGTTAAGCTGGCTTACTGAAGGAAATTTAGGTGATTTCTAGGTATTTTGCTTTGGGGAAAAAGAAGTTTTCATTTTTCAACTTGATAGCAAGGAAAATATTAAGTAATAATGAAATAGTAGACTAATAAATACCACTATTCAGGAAAGTTTTTTTTTTTTTTTGAGCATGGCTGTATGGCCACCCCTGATGGGGGCTGAGCTTCCCAGGGTGTGAGCACCAGAGATCCTACTCATGGGCCAGGGGGTGTCTCAGGGGCCTCTGCCAGAGACACACCCAGAAATCTGGAGAAGAGGCGGGAAGCACTCAGGAGACCTAACTGACCTTTTAACAGAGGGCAAAAGGGCTTTCTGTCCTCCTCCTTGCCTCTGATTAATCAAGAACATAATCCTTTTTTCCCTCTCCTTCCCATTGAAGTACTTTCAGAAGAGTAGTATGAATCCTGTACAAATCAGTGTGTATGTGTGTGTGCGTATGTGCGTATGAATGGTACAAAAAAAGATAAACACCTAATATGACCACACATCCTTATAGATATGATGTGTACATAGAAAGAAGAGGAAGAAGAGAAAGGAGGAAGAGGAAGAGAAGGAGCAGAGGAAGAGGGAGGAGGAAGAGAAGAAGAGGTAAAAAATGCTGATAAATGGCACAAACATTTTCCCAAAAGGAGTCAGAAATAAAACAAAAAGTGTGTTAATAGAATTTATATTTAGGGGAAGAAATCAGGAAGGGAGGGTTTTATCTTCCAGTTAATTTGACTGTACCTTATATTTTTTCTGATCCTATATACCTGAGTTGTTTTTGTTGGCTGGAGGGGGGAATGGCAAGGCAAAAACCAACCCCTGCTGCCAGCGGAGCAGGCACATACTGCCCTGGAGGTGGGCAAGGCCTAGGCAGGGCTGAGACTTGAGAGGCCACGTTGATGACGCTGTCTTTTGGTCCAGGAGCCGGGCTCAGTGACAAAGGTGCACTAACTTTGTGAAAACTGATCATGCCGCGTGCTTCTAATGTATGCACTTTCCCACACGTGTGTTCAGCTAGAGGAAAAGTTCTAAAAAGAATGCAAATGGGAATTCTTGGGCAGAAAGATTATAGACCATTTGTTTTCTATTTCTCTATATTAAATTCACAAATGTTATAAAAAATAAATGCAAATAAAATAAACCCATTTTGGCATTTTCTCCAAGTGTAGACTTCAGTTACATCCATTTACACATTGTTGTAATCAGTAGGATCAGAAAAGCTAAACCATATCTGAGCTGGTGGTTGCTTTTGTAGTAGCTTCTTCCCTCTGGGAGCTTGGGGTGCAGGTTTGCTAGTTAGCCTGACCTGAGGTCCTCACTGGGAATGGCTACTCCCAAGACTTCAAGGACCCTTGCAAAACCCCGTGTTTGTCAGTGGAGACCGTCCAGCTTTCCCAGCGCCCCCACTCTGAATCAGGCAAACTCTTTCCTCCCTTGTGCTACCACCGTCCTTTGCTCCCTGTCTGAGGACTCTGCTTGTTTGGGTTACCTGTTTACCACTGAACATTTGATGGGCTGGCAGATACCTTGGCAGACACATTTTCCAATGACTGTGCTGCCTTGTCCTTCCTGTGGAAGAGTCACAGTACACTCACTGCTGGGAAACAAGTGTGCTGTCCTCCCGTCGGTTCTCGATAAGATCAGGGAACACTGGAGGACGTGGGTAGGGTTACGAGGTGATCATGTGCTGGACCACATCGCCCTGCAGCCAGCTTTTCCATTCACAGGCCAGAACTGTAATCTTGTTCTACTCAGATGGCAGATAAAGTTTGTGCAAAATGAGTAACGTCTTTTTTGTCACCCAAAGAAAGGAAAATTAGGAGCTAAGTTCTTCGCTTCTGTGATTTTGTAGATTTTCAGCTTCCTTCTCTCTTTCCTTCCTGCCTTCCTTCCCTTTTTCTTTTCTTCCTTCCCTCCCTCCCCCTCTATAACTTCCGAGACATTCCACAACCCACCCAACATCACACAGTACATATATGTGTGAGTCATATGTGAGTGGTGGAGGGAATGTGCCCTCAGATCTTTCTTAGCTTTCATCCTCTGTATGTTGTACTGATATATTGCTATGCTTGTCACTCTTGTTTGTTTGAGACAGGGTCTCACTTTGTAGTCTAGGCTGGACTTGAACTCTCTATGGATTTCAGGCTGGTCTCAAATTAGTGATGATCCTCCTGCCTCAGCCTCCCAAATGCTGGGATTATAGGCATGTGTTACCATGCCTAGCTGGCCCTTGTCACTCTTGAAGAATTAATGCTAATTTATTTAAATAATTTTATGCTAATAATTGACTTATGAGTTATAAATTCCTAGCAAACACAGGAACACATGTCATAGCCAACTCTAAGAGATCAACAACTAAAAATATCAATCTTTACCTCCAATTCAAGGAGTCAGGTGGATCTTTTTGACAGGAGAGTTATTCTACATTCTCAAGGGCCTAAATAATCTGAACAATTTTTTTGTAGGGATGATGGTGAATAATTCTATAGATTATAAATCTTTCTCAGATTGGAAAAGGTGGTTCAACTATGTCAGAGATACTCAGAAAACCATGTGGTGAGGGATTTCCATTTTTAGGGGGGCTTAGGATATGGAGATGATGGTGGTAACCAGCCTGATTCACTTCTTAAATATCAAACCTGAAAGTATACACACAGCTGGGCATGGTGGCACATGCCTATAGTCCTAACACTCTGGGACACTGGGGCAGGAAGACTGCAAGTTTGAACTCAGCCTGAGAAGCATAGCAACTCAAGACTCTGTCTCAATAATAAAAAATAGAAAAGGGCTAGGCGTGTAGCTTAGTGTGAAGACCCTGGATTCAACCCCAGTACTCAAAAAAAGAAAAAAAATTGTGGCCAGTAGGAAAGTGGCTTGTCACTACCTTACCATGGGCAAGGAAGCTGAGAGGTTTACTAGGGCCAGGAGCCATCCCACTAGCCCTGCAAAAACTACGACAGTGAGGGTGGCATCTAGGGGTTCCTCTGGACTTCTTTTTATATGAGCTAAAATGTCTCCAACATTTCCTTATTAATTCTGAATTGAGTCATCCTATTATTTTGGCTACAAAGGATCCAAGTTGAAACTTCATTCAAGAGGAGTAGGCCTGCACCTGCAATCCCAGTGCTCCAGGAGGCTGAAGCAGAAAGACCCTAAGGCCAAGAACAACCTGGGCAACTTAGTGACTTAGCAAGACTGTCTCAAAGTGAAACAATAAAAAAAGGTAGGGATGTAGCCCAGTGGGAATGTCCGGGGTTCAATCCCTAGCACCACATAAAATAAATAAATTAATTAACAAATACCCTGGTGAAATCTACTTTCTCCAAGGGTCTAAATCCATGCATATGCAAGGGACACATATTTAAAGTGCACAGAAATGTATTAATGTAGAAATGCTATATTTTTAGGTGTGTGGTCATTTTTGATAGAGGCTGGCAGCAAATGAAAAGGAGAAATGAGCGAGCAAATACTCATTGCCCTTAATCAATTCTTGGGTAATGGACTAGTGTGTGCACATATCTTATGGTGGTTTAGTCTGTGCGTGGCTTGTCATCCAATCCTGTCATGGCATGAACTTTGAGGTCAAATGGTGATTTGGTTCCAGAAGTCTCCATAGGAATACTGTTGCCCACAGGAAGATGATGGTTTTGAACAGCAGAGTCCCCAAATGCAGGAGGTCAGGGGAGGTGGACTTTACAAAGTTTACATAACAAAGAGCAATTCTGTTAACTAAAATGATTAATTCCCGTCAGTACACTTCAAACAGAAGTGTTACAAAACATTATTGTCTGGGTCCACATTGCAGAGGAAGGGTTTTTCACAAGTTCCATTTCCAATAACTCTTTGGACAAAGCCAGAGCCTTTTTTTCTCCCCTTGAGGGCGTGGTAGTAAGCAGACATTAATTTCCAGAGGAATCTATGAATGGGCACTGAGTAGGCTGTGTCCTAAGTGTGAGATATGTCTCACTTTTGTTGTGGCAGGAAAAAGACAACAGCCGCTCTGAGACACGGGCCTTCCAGGGATCTGGGATTGATGGAAACTGCCCTGGCAGCACAAAGGCTGGATTGTCCTTCTCTTCGGAGACAATGGGGTATTTAGAAGGCTCATTGCATCAAAATTCCACCTTAGTCCTTTAAGACATTTCCAAGTTTTATGTCTCACTGCTGACAGTAAACATAGAAAAAGTCTGTTTTATGAAATTTCTTGCAAGGAAGTAGGCAATTTTACTTTGAAAATGTTCTTTGTCTGCAAGGATAGTTATTTCAGAGAGTCCTTGCAATTTAATGATCCCATTTTCTGGTTCTTGGAAAGTAGCAGCAGGAGTATGGACGATGCATTGAGCTCTTAAATCCAAAGGTATGAATCTGAGCATCAGTTCTGCCTACTATCTAGATGACCTCAAGCCTGACATCTACAATTTCCTCACTGGTAAAGAATAACTGCCCCACAAAGCCTATTCTCAGAGTTGCTGAAAAAGTCAAAAGCACCGATGTTCTGGTTTATTAAAAATAGTTTCAGAAATGATCATTATCACTAATATCCCTATATTAACAATTACACTTCCTTAGAAGATTTTGAGGTGGGTTTCAATAGACAAATCAGCACCTTTTTCCTTTATTAGTTGCCATTTTAGGCTACTCAATCTTTTTAGCTTCCTGATTAGTTAAATTATCTGCTCTAAATAGACTACAAAAATAGGAATAATAGCAAATCTTAAGGTAGAGAAGACCCTTGATCTCTAACCTGATCCTAAATTATCCTCATTTTCCAAAGCTGGTATATCACATACTGATATGTTCTCTTTTCTCTTCATTGCCTAGCTTAGTAAAACTTGAACTGCAAGGTTAGTATGATATTTTGTTTTTAAAAACTAACCAGCTAGCCTTAGCAGTAATGACCTAATACTTCAGATGTAAAAATACAGTTGTGAACTGGGGTAAAATGTTCGCATTATCATGGAAAAGCTATGTGGTTTTCTTTAGGTGTCAGAATTCATGCAGTCAGTTTCAAGGAGATCAGACCGTGCATTAAATTTGGGTGCATTTCCCACATATGTTTTATTTGATTTACATGATTCTTCTGCAAGGAGAACAGCAGCTATTTATGTGTTCTCTGTGAATTCCTCCTTTATTCTCTATGCCCAGCCATCTTTAAGAATCAAGTGGAAACACCACACCAAACTCAAAACTTAGTTTTGTTAGAAATGCACCATCCTTACACTGACTTTAAGTGGGAAACAGTGCTCTACTTAGGATTTCTAGAATGGATTACAGAAGGTACCTGCTAGAAGGTAAACAAGTGGATCGATACCCTTGCTCTAGCAAAAATGATCTTGTAAAATCCCTTTGGCTAGCATTGGGGGAGAAAACAATCTTCACAACCTCAAAGACAGATAAGATCTCTCCTTCTGCTACCATTTGTGGGAGGCATTTAGGAGGTTATGCAGCGTACACAAATATTCAGGAAAGTGAATGCAAGAAAACATTCCATTTGATGCACATATATAGCTTAGGTATGATGTTTTCATTTTTTTTCAGGAAAATATTCAGAAGAAGAATAGCTGGGTCAAATGGCACCCATGTTTATAGCTGCACAATTTGTAATAGCCAGATCTTGGAAACAACACAAATGCCCATCAACTGAGGAATGAATATAAAAGATGTGATACTTTTATACAATGGAGTACTACTCAGCCACAAAAAATGATAGACTTGGGGTTTTTATAGGTAAATGGATGCGACTAGAAACCATACTCCTAAGTGAAATAAATCAGATTTGTGTGTATAAACACTGTATTGTCCCACTAGTATAAGAAACTGAGAGAGTAATTAAGATCCAAAAGTTATAATAGACATACAGTAAAAGGGAGAGAAACTGCTCAAAGGGAAATTATGTTGTTTGACTAATGTTGTATACTGGTATCTGGTAGCCTGAGCAATTATTTGAGGATAACAGTATACAATATAACAACCATTGTTAAATTCCTATGATCTTGTTTAGAAATCCTGCATTGCCATTGTTTTTTTGTTGTCATTTTGTTTTTGTTGTTGTTTTCTAATTGTGTTTGCATCTCAATTTTTCTGTTTTTTTCTCTTTAAAATAAAAATTAAAACAAAGCAAACAAACAAATTCTATTTGAGATGATTCCAGATCCCAGGTGGAACTTTTGGAATGAGAAGTTGGTTGGGATTCTAAAAGGTAGGGGATCTTTGACCCTCAGGAATTGGAGGCCACATGGCAAGTCTCCATCCTGGGGAAGAACCGAGCATGGGGACAGTGGAAGTTGTACTGTGAATGAATAGGCAGCTCTGGGACATGCCATGTGGCATCCAGGCTGTGCAACCCACCTGATATGTCCTCCAGAGCTTCACCAGATCAGTGCTCTCACTCGGGACTTCTGTTCTCTCCTGGTAATGCACAGAGGTGCCTGACAACTCACAGTTTGGGGGTGGATCCAGTGTTCTCCCAAACTGAGGAGTGAGCAGTGACACTGTTCTCACACATCATTCCAAATATTGCAATATGGCCTTCTCTACCAGTGATATTTTTTGAGACAACCCTCACATTGGCTGCTTTTAAATTTGCACACCTTTGAAATTTTTACCTAAATTGCCTCCATCTTGCAAATACTTTTCACTGGTCACATCTCTTGGGGGGAGTGAAGTTAAAATGACACAGCCTGACTACTTATGCATCATTTCTATACCAGGCATCATCAAGTCAGTTGAAGCTTGACATGGTTGCCATTAAACCACAATATAAACTTACCAAAGTTCTTCTTTAAATATAGTGTTATTTACTAATGCATTTTAAATGTTTCTTGGGAGTATCTTAAAAGACCATAGCTTAGAGCCATGTGGAAGGCATCCATTTCATGTTTATTTAACCACAGCATCAGCTTTTTTAAAAAAGTGGAATTAATTATCAATTCATGAATCAATTCTTCCAAGTTCTCTTTCTTCTTGCCCTTCGACTATATCTTCTGCAATCCACAGCACTTGCTCTAAGAGGCACCAAGACCTTTACAGATGAAAGATAAAGCATGTTTGGTCTATGACCTTGATTCCAACATGTTTTGATGTGATCATATGGATTTACTTTGACTGGCATTTGTTTGACCATTGCGATGGGGGTGCTTTCAAATCAGAGGAAAATCATTTATGTGGAAGAAAACATTCCAGAACTTTAAGTCAACACTACTTGGGGAACTTAGCCTAAACTTGTCCTTTTTGGAAATCAAACTGGCACAAGTTACAATAATGAACACATAGGATTGAGAGTGATAAATTATTATGTGTGCATTTAAATCAAGGCAGAATCATTGCTGAGCAGCTATTATGTGTAGGACAAGTTTAAGCACTTTGACAAACACTGTTTTTCTCTGCATACAGAAATATTAACAAGTCCCAATCAGTATTTGTTTTCCATTCATTAAATGTCAAAGTCCTTCCTAAATGCCCTGTAATCACATGTATGTATTTGCCCTTTTCTAAGATTTACAAAAACATTTTAGGCATAGGCTATCACAGATGGAGGACTATACAAATGTCTCCTTCTGATAACAAGACTCACTGGCGACTTCAGTGGCTCCAACCTCTGGGAAATTTTCCACTGCCACCCTGATGCCGTCTTCCCTCTACGACTGTGAGAGCACGAAGTTGCTCCAAAGACGGAGACCAAGGTGACTGTGCTGCCCTTCTAACTCTAGGCAGTCCTGCAGGGCCTCTGGGCCAGGGGAATACCAGCAGAAGCTTCATATACTCTCCATTGTCTTCTAGGCCAATACTTCATTTTATAGATGAGGTTCATTATTATAGATGAGGAAACAGGCTCTGAGTCAAGTGATTTGTCCAAAGTCACATTGCTAATGTTCCACTGTGCCAGCCTTAGAGCCTTGGTCTTGGGATTCTCGTCTTCATGTTCTTTTTCTTTCTACTAATTCAAATCGTTTTTATGTTTCTGATTTCCAGAAGACCTATGTCCCTTCTCACCCCTAAGCTTTTGCAAATAGGCCATTTTCTCTGTGTGAAATTACACCATTGCCCTGTATCTCCCTTGGTCCTTCTTTTTTTGACAAGTGATTGATTTATTCTTAAGCTTGTGATTAAAGTATCAGTTCTTTAGGATGTGTTAGGGGCCCTTCCAGAAAGTTATCCAATCATTCTGTACTGAGGCCAAATCCAGCATCCTTTGCTCTATGCTGTAATCATCAACGTCTCCAGAACATCGCAGGCTCAATGATATCAGGGGTCTCTATAATCCAGTTGCATCCCTGGTGTTTAGCACAGTGTTGGGACTCACTAAATGGATAATGAATAAACAAGCAAGTATTCTCTTCTGTCAGAGTGAGAGCTGAAGGTATTGTGCTAGTGATGAGAAGTGATCCAGTCTACATATTAGAAGAACCAATAGCAAAGGAGATGAGTCTGTTTAGACCCTAACAGGGCCTTTCTCCAGGTTATTTTCCTTCAGATTTTAGGATATCCACTCTTCAAATCCAAATAACTTCAGATTTCTGCAGAGGATTGCAATAAAGCCCTGAATAATTTAGTAAGCTATTTAGTAAAAACACCATGCTAAATAAACCTCTTTATAAAGTACCGAATCTCAGCTATTTGCTATTGCAACAGAAAACAGAAAAAGACAGGTGCCCACACCTAATACTAATGGGTCTTCAGAGAAAACCTTGAATGCGTTGCATCTGCCTTAGAACAATGGGAGTAAGTATGTGGAAGATATTCACACATTTCAGGAACTTGCCACTCCTAGAAAAAAAGGGCAAAAGAAGAAGTGGGTATGAGTACGATTTTGATAGGTCACTCACTGAGATGCTCTGGAGTCAGGAGACACTAGGTGTGGTCATGTTGAGCTCTTTGTCTAATTCACTCTTTCAGCAAGTACTTATCAGGCCACTATGTGCCAACTATGGATTACAGTTTGGTTGTAGGCACCAGGGATAGTGGTGGACAAAATGTGTGGACAAAACCCAGAGACTCCACAGGATGTGAGTGGGAGATGGAAGGAGTACTATTTTGTGTGGTGATATTGAATGATAACTAGTGACAGAATTTCAGAACTCAGCCATTACAGAGCTGAAAATATAGGGCCTTGTATATACATGTGTAAACTCATGTGAGGTGTGATTGAAATATACAGGGAATATTTAGATTAAAAACTTTTATTATGGTAAGACACATTGCCATTGATTCCTCTCAAAATACTCCCCCTTCCTTTAACACATGTATCCCATCATTCTTTCAACTTTCTGAAGCAGTTCTGGAAGTCTTCTTTCATGAGCATATTTGTAAGATGTTCTCAAAACTAGGGGTGAATGGTTCTGCTAAGTGACATTCAACAGAAAGACAGACTTGTAAAAACATTACAGTGTGTCCTATTTCACCTTACTTACTGGATCTAGCTCCATACGATTTCTGACTCTTTCTCAAAATCAAATGACCATGAAAGGTAGTTTTGAATCCAATGAGGACATTGTGGCCTAAAGGTTCTCTTGAAAGAGAACTTTTAGGGTCAGGAGGAGAACCAGGAAGCCGAAGTTTCCCAAGAGTCAGCCAGCACGTGGACTGGGAGACAAGAATTACCCCTACAACCAGCTGATTTGGAGGAACAAAGGCTCAGATGACAGCTACCAAAGTAAAAATAAAAACTTATTGCTTGTGTTGTTTGATTGATTCATCTAAAGCCAGTAATCTGAGAACCTATTTAGAGGATAACAATATGCAATATAGCAACTATAGGAGATTTCCTTCTGTCTTGTTATTGAAATTTAATACTGTTTGCACTCTGTTTCGTTTGGTTCCATGTTATTGTTTTGTTTTATTCCCTTTAAAATTAAAAAAAAATAAAGAAGACTTCTAGAACTACTTCAGAAAGTGTGGGAAAAGTATGTTTGAAGAGGGGGGAGTATTTTGAGGGAGATTAATGGCAATATGTCTTTTAGCACAATGATTTTTAAAACAAATTTTAAAGATTTTCTGCAGTTTTTGATCACACCTTATATAATTAGGGAACAAATCAGAGAGAAAGTTCTGATTGATGGGGAAGGTGAGATAACATCTTTTGGGAAGGGAGACAAGGGAATCATCTTTGCTGGGTATCCTTAAAGGAGCTACAAAACCAGGTGGGAACCACAGGACCTATATCTTGTCCTGCTTCTACCAGGCTGTGTGCTGCGCTGCTTTCTGGCCAAAGGAATGGGGATGTGCTTCGTTCCTGCCATTCATAACCTGAATGGCCTCAATTTAACAGATGAAGGTGAAAGGTAAAGTCTCTGTCCATATAACTAGATTTATCTAAGTGACAGGTACAGAAATTAAATTTAACCCAATAGAGCTGACTCAACAGATGCATTCAGGATTGCTTATTGTGACCTCAAAGGGTGCCTACTCTGAGGAGCTGCTCGAGAAGTGATATAAGTGATTTAAAATAAGGGAAGACAGGAGCTTGAGGACAAATAAGCTTGAAAAGTGTTTTCTGGATCAAAGTTTGCTAAGTTTCTTTACTGTGGCACTGGCTCTTCAGAATCTTTAATGTGAATGTGTACTTTCTGATGCCCTGGGGTGGGGATGGCAGAAAGTCTAGAAGCACTTGCAGACATATTTGGGAACATGAACCTCTTCTCTGAAGCTGCCCAGTTAGGGCCAGCATCCTTAGAAATTGCTTTGGAAGACATTAGCTTAGGTTGGTACTATAATTTCAGTTCTCATTCAGCACAAGGAGATCTGTTTTTTTTTTCACTTTACCAAGGCTTGTATTTTAATTTGAAGACACTGATTTTTAGCCCTTTATTATTTGTGACCCATTACAGAAAATGTATTAAGTCAAGCAAAATGAAAGAACAAACAAAAATACCACTTCCATTAGTACTCTGTATTTCAAAAATATATATTATTAGGCTTAGTAAAGGTCATTTAAAAAAAACCACTTACTTTTGGATAATGTTTTTTTTTGTCCTTATAAAAATAATTACCATTTGTATTGCAAGAATTTTTTTAAATTTTTATTTTGAAAAGAATAAAACCAAATGAGAAAAAAAAAACCCAAAATGGATGGACATAGTACATAATTTTAAACCACAATACAAGGTGATCTACAATGGCTACCATGATGTCTCTTGTTATCTTAAATAGAATTGCCCATATTATCAGGTACAATACAATTGAATATAGCAGTACAGAACAAAATCAATAAAAATAAAACATTTTGAGACATTATAGGACTTCAAAAGAGGGTAATAGTCAAACCAGAATGGGCATCATAGTGAATCTTATTGTCTTCAGAGTAGTTGCCTATACTCTCAGACTTGATACTATCAAACATAACAGATTTGAATAAAATCAGTCAAGATGGTGATCGAACAAGGTAGATTCAAATAAAATCAGTCAAAACAAGGCAGTGAAA
>PVJX010032548.1:0-20339 GCA_004027295.1 Dolichotis patagonum
TCTGTTATTCGGTTCAGAAAGCCCTGGAATTCTTTCACTATATGCATGGCTTTATACTATTGTGTTATGTTTGATATTATTGTATTTGAAACTATGCTCAACTATAGCAGAGTAAGAGATATGGTGTTAGCTACTGTTGATGTCCAGTTGACTTAATGTAAAGTACTGTGTTGCCTATGTTGTCCTGTTCTGATCTGCTGTGTACTGCCCCCTTTTGTTTTTTTCTCTTTCAAATAAAAAGAAAGAAAGAAAGAAAGAAAGAAAGAAAGAAAGAAAGAAAGAAAAAGAAAGAAAGAAAGATAGAAAGAAAGAAAGAGAAAAATGCTATGATACGTACATGTAACCATTCCTGAAGACAATTATAAACTACACGAACTCCAAACATGTACAAATGAAATAAAAATATTGTTTAAAAATAAAATTATAAGTTTATTACTTGATAACAAGTTTGTTCCATATGACTCCAAGGTGTAAAAGTCATATCAAGGGGCTCATAGGAAAGGTATATTTCTAATAATCAGAGATGTCTAAATGTGGAATAAACTCCAGACTTGAGAATCTATGTTTGTATCATAACTTAGGTTATTCAAGGTGGGCCAGGTAACTACACAGTAAGGCTGTCATGTCTAAGTTGGAGGTTAATAAGCTCTCTTCATACACCCTAAGAGTCTGTGCTTCAGAGTCAATACATCTTCAAAGCTGAGAGCCACAGAAAGTATGGTAGTGAAAAAAAGGCAAAGTAACACTCATACTATTGCCAGGAATTGGTTATGCCTATTCTTTGATGATAACTGACTACTGAAGGGCTAAAGAGGAAAAAAAACAAATTTTCTATTTATGACAAAACAGTGTAATTTTCAATTTGTTATAAAATTGGTGAATATGAAGCCATATGAGAAAAACCATCAGTTTCAGAAAAAGAATACGAAAGATTGAAGAAACTGAAAACCTGATGTGATCTCCTGATGTGGTAGAACAGATAAAAAGCATCATTAATCGGAATTCTGCAAATAGAGAAAAAAACCCGGCCATTATAAACCTGAACTGATAGTGTTAAACTTAAAGTAATGCCATTTTTGGAGACTTGAATTATTTTAATAAATCCCAACAACCTCACATTACATATTTATTGATTTTGATTCTTTCCTTTCCCTCCACAGAGTCCTTCAAGGAATTGTAACTGGGATAGAGATATAGCAGCTAATGTTTAACGGGCATTTGGCTAGTAACAGATATAGGTGTTGAAACAAGTATGCAAATGAAGGCAATTTGAAGAATGCAGACATACGATTACATCATCAGCCATCCTAGGCATCCTGTTGGCCATTCTTGTCACCTTTGTAAGAGAAATGGACTGAGTGTAACCAGCTAAGAGTGCCTATGAAAGGCTTTGGGGTTACCCAGGGCAGGAGGAAGAAGGATGTCTCTGAGTAGAGATCAGGAGGAAAGAAACCAGGTAACAAACACTGAGCAAGTACTACTTCCAGTCACATTTCACTTCTACGTAACAGAAATTACAATATAGTCTTTTCATATCTAATAAAAATTAAAGCAAGGCCCACAGAGATTATCCCAGGCCAGATAAACACCAATCAGTTTCTGCAACTTTAAATCTCAAAGCTCATGAGCTTTCCATTCATAACATCATGCCAGCAAAATATGCTTAAGTATGAGCAAAGATAAGTGACAAGCACTGCCAGGGCAGGAGCCAGGTGGAAAGAATAGATCAAGATGGAACAAACAAAATCATCGAGTCAGGTATTTGGGGAGAATTGGGAGTATTCATTGCCAGAAAATCCATTTAAACTATGCCATAAACCCAGGAGCCAGAAAAATATCACTCAGAAGAGGAGGTGATTAAAAAGCAATGGTTTTCTGAAAAAAGACCCCCAAGTAAAACACTCCTAATCATTTTGAGTGCTCTTATTACAGTCTTTTCTTTAATTTATAGTTTCCTGTCTCCCGTACTGAGAAGACGGAACCTTTGAGTTCTCATTATAATTCTGTATTCTTGCCTCATCAGCACTATAGCCCACACATATGAGCTGTGGAAAGTCAAGCTATATCAAGAGGTAAGAAATGAAATGAAAAGACTCAGATTTGAAAAAGGAGTGACTCTGTTTCTTGTTCTCAATTAGGAATTCATATTTCCAAAGAATCTACAAACCTCCTTATGGTATGGGACCCCCATGTCCACTATACAAAAAAATGGTAAAAAGAAGACAAAGTGAACAAAGGAAGATTGATTTGTTTCAGTTAGAGTTCCACAGAGGAACAAAACTGATCGATGGAGGGAGAGGAGGAGGGTTAGGGAGAGGAGGAGTGGCAAGGGTAGTGAAAGGAAGAGGGAGAGGAGAGAAGGGGTGTGTTAAGGAGAACTGACTCATTGGCTTCACTCACTTGATTATGGAGGCCAAGAAGTCCCATGATAGGTCATCTGCAAGAGAAGCTGGTAGCATGCCTGAGAACCCATGATGCACTGGTGCAAGTCCCAAAGTCCAAACCCAAGGGAATCTGGGCTTCTGATGTCCATGGATAGGAGAAGAAAGATGTACCACCTCTGAGAGAGGAGAAGGAGAGGCAGACAGTAAATTCACCTTCCTCCTGTCTTTTCATTTCTTCTGGGCCCACAGCTGCTTGGATGGTGCCTGTGCATGTTAAGGGTGGGTCTTCCTCACCCTGTTCATTAGCACCACAGCCTCACCTGGGAATACTCGGAGGCAGGAAGCCCAGTTGCTGTAGTCAGAAGCAAACCCACCTGGCTTTGCTTTCCAGCGGAGGACGGGCTCAGTGCTTAGTGAAGCACTGAGAATCACAATGCTTTACCAGCTATGATATCCCTTAATCCAGTGAGGCTTACACAGACATCAGTCATCGCTCCATCTCACAGGCTGCAGTACTGCACAGTCAGATTTAGTAATTTTTGTCAACAGGACACACTTTTAGCATTTAGACAAAAATCCTAGTTTACCTTGCAAGTTAAAGTATAAAAATGTCTTAAAACTAAAAAAGGAAAAGGATATGCTATATAAGATGCCTCAAAACAATATGGTAATTACGACAAATATAATATAGTCTATTGAGAAATAGGTCTGTTCAAAGTAATCATTCATACACGTTAGGGTTTCTAACCCTAACCCTAACCCTAACCCTAACCCTAACCCTAACCCCATGACAGCTAAGTGAAATAGGCATTAGCAAAGTTGTCAATATGCAAATGCTATTGCTATCAGGCTATATAATTTATCAAGTGGAATTAAACTTCTCAACTGAAAGAGACTTCTCTTATGTCTCTGACAATAACAAAGCATTTTATTCCCAAATCCATGAAATAGTCTTCACTTACTGTCATACATTGCTTCTAATAATTAGAATCATTTTCGTTAGATTTTGTTTTTAAAGATGAAGTTTTTCAGAGCCAGTTTACCTCATTATCATCTTGTTAAAACTCATTTAAAAGATTTGTATTAATGAGGGAAAGAGAAGTAATGCCGCTCGTTAGAAATTGCTTTACATCTCAGTGAATTTACAAAACAAATGCTCCTCACACAGTTCAAAGTTACACTATCTCCCATGAAAGCACATACTTGTGCACATGCATGTGCAACTATTTATTGTCTCTCAGTGTGTCAGAGGATGTCCAAAGTGTCACTGTTCACTAGCTATCTATTATAACTGGAAGGAATAAGATTTAAATGTAAAATTACCATCTTAAGACCTCTTACAAGCATCATGCTCTGGATAAAGGTCCAGTGCTTTATTCTTACTCATTTTACTTCTGCTGACTTTTCACAGATGACTCTCTCAAAACGTAACATGGGGCTCCCACAGTTGGATGTTACTAGTATCAGAATGGCAAAGGACCATGTGTACATGTAATCATCACATGAACCGAACTTCATGATTTCTGCACAATTAACTAAAGAAAAAATTATCACTGATTGCAGGAAAACCATTTCCTCCTTTGCTCCATGTTTGGTTAGCAACCTTGCTGGTGACGGGCAACCCCAAGGAGCCTGCAAGCCATTCAGTGCTCAGAAGCAAGACAGGAAAAAAGGCTGGAGCCTGGGCCTCAGGAGTACCCGCTTTGTAAAGCAGCCACAGAGAAGCAGGGACCTCGCCAGAAGGGTCTACCTTAGGGTGAACCTGGGGTGTGAAGACACCTGAATACTCCTTGGCTTTGGCTGCCCTAGCAAGGTTGATATTCAGACGTACAGTAAACTGGGCTATGTAGGTCTAGGAATAAGAGAATAGACTCGCGTGACACAGGGAACTCTTTGTAAATGGGCACACAACCAAAACAAGCAAGGCGAATTCCTATTCCATCCTCTTAGATTGCCAGGCTTGCTTTGAAGAGAACAGGGCTACCAAAGAGGAAACCACTTTTTAAAATCCCGAAGAAGCTTAAAGGAACAAAAGCTCAAGCTGACAGGAGTCTGACACCTTCTCACGGGAACTAAATTTCTCAGAAACAGGAACCGCAGCTTCTGAGTATCACTTAGGGTACCACAGGAAATTGAAAAGTTTTGTTTGCTTCAGAATCTGAGTTGGAGCAACCTCCTTTGCATTATCCACTGCACCAGTCTCTGTCTGCCTCTCCCTTGCATTCAACAAGTGTTCATGAAACACTTTCTAAATCGGTGTGACCTGAGCATTACAAAAACACTCTGATAAGTAAAATCTAGTTTCTGGCTTCGATAAGCAGCATGCCTAGGAATTCCATGAAGAACCAGCCTAGTCCACTCTAATGACAAAGGGATTTACTTTTTTAATATTTTTATTTTATGAAAAAATAAAACAAATGTTCATGATAATGTGAGGCAATAACAGTAGTTAATGCACTGTGTATCATTATGTTTAAAATAGTTACTCAGAGTACCAGTCAGACAAAAAAGACTCTTTCAAAGAAGAAACAAACAGATAATAGCACAGTCTTCTTTTTCATGAACTAAGAGAAACTCATGTATATATGAAACAAATTAGCACATGTATTAAAATATATCTGAAACAATATAATTTGGGGAATGATTTGAACTTGTCCTGCTTCTCACCGATCTTCTATTTTGCTCAAAACATCTATACAAATAAGAGATATACTTGTATAACTATGCACTGTGCAGTGAGGAGTAACTTGATTGGAACAAGAAAAGCAAGAGACTTAAAGGCCATCAGATTCTCAGCCCAGTCTTGGCTCAATCCCTTATGGGTTATTGAGGGAAAGCCACTAATGGCTAAACTCTGTTTACTCCATCTCCTTTCCTGTTGGGTTTGAGATCAAATGAAATCTATCAAATGAAATCTAGAGCAGTGGTGGTGAACTCATGGCACATGTGTCACAGCAGGGTGTTTATAATATTTAAAGCTCTAAAAGGTCCACCATCACTGCTTTAGAGACTAGAGAGTGTGACTAGAACATCTTACAATCTCTTCTTCTGCCGCAGAGTGGGTTCTCGGTTTTCCTGACTTGAACCAAATTATGCCCCTGACTTTCCTGGGTCTGCAGCTTGCAGGATGGGCAGATGATGGAACTTCACAACCTCCATAATCATGTAAGCCAATTGCTCATAGTAAATGTAGACAGATAGGTACACACAAACACAGATAAGACAGACACAGGTACAAATTTAGATCCAGATACTGATACAAATATATCAGGTTTTTTTGTTTTTTCCATTTGTTTGTTTTTGTACCATGAATCAAACTCACAACCTAACTCTTGCCAGGCAGGCCTTTATACCACTGAGCCAAATCCCCGGCCATTTTTCTGAGAATCCTTATTCATAAAACAAGTTTCAAAGATCTAACACTTATAAGAGAGAAGATTTAATTAAGTCATCTGTGCTGAGTACTGGGTTAAGTAATTTAAATATTTACCTTTTTAATTCTCATGCTATTGATATCTCTCTATGTGTATATAAGGAAACTGCAGCATAAGATTTTAAAGAATGTGCTTGAATTACACTCTGGCTCATACCACTCTATCATGCTCTTAATCCTCTACGACGTTCAGGCTTAATGAGTTTGGTCTCTCACTTGAACCCTCAATTTTCTCACCAATAAATAAAAATGATCTGACAGAAATTTCTTAGACCAAAAAATAGTAAATGTTGAAATAATGGTAAAAACTGACGGATACAGAGGAGAAGATCATTAAGCCCTATTAGTGAGGAGTTTTTTAATGTGACATAAGTACTACTCATTACTCAACCTTTGGTGTGCCCCCCTTGTGCTTTTATAAGTCTCCCTGGACATGCTAGACACTGTGACTGACACATTTTTATCATCTTTGCTAAACCCTTACTGTTTGGATTGGAAACATCCCCCAAAGGTTCACAGGCTGAAACTTTTGGTCTTAGCTTGTGGTGCTATTGGAGTGTTGGAAACTTCAGGTGGCAGGAACTTGGAGGAACTCAGCCAAGGCATACCCCAGAAGGGTACATTGGGGCCCCAACACCTCTCTCTCTCTCTCTCTCTCTCTCTCTCTCTCTCTGTCTTTGTCTCTCTCTCCTTCCTGGGCACCATGAACTGAATAGCTTTGTTCTACCACATGCGCCCTGCCATGATATTCTGCCCATATTTTAGATCCATAGTGGGACTAGTCAACCATAAACTTAAGTCTCTCCATTAGTAATTTTGAGAGAAGATCTCACTAAACTGATAAGTTGCCCAAGTTGGGCTCAAATTTGTCATCCTCCTGCCTCAGGTTGCCACAGTACTGGGATAGCAGATGTGCCTCCAAGTTGATTTTCTCAAGAATTTTATGCCAATGATGGAAAGCTGACTTTCATAATATTAGTTTAACTAATTAGATATATGAATAGGTCTTGTTTACCTAAACCAATTTTAGTCTTCACTTTTTTTCTTTTTTTGATCATTTCTTTTCCTTCCCAAAATTCTGGACTAGGTAAAGTCCCTTTATTGCATTTTCTCATTTTTATCATTGTCTATAGATGTCTGCCTTCCCCTCTGGATTTTAAATCCACTGAGATCAGCATCATGTGCCTTATTTATCATTGTGTTGCCAATGACTACCATGTAGCAAAAGATCATTAAGTATTTAAATAACTGTCAATGGCTAAATGAAATTTTGTTAACCTTATCTTTTTCAATGACCTGGTTTTTGGCCACTCAAAACTAAATTTTGCTCCTGAAAAATCTTACTTAGCATTACTGCTCTATTTAAGATAAAACACTCATTATCACTGAATTCAATATTTGTGAATATCAAAAGACTACACAGGTTATTCTTTTAAGATATTTTCTTAATATTAAAAAAGATACAAATCTAAGATATCGATAATTTCTAAAAACTGCTTCAATGCTGTGTTGTAAAGATGAGTCACATTTCATTCAATCATCAACAAATTTGATTTCAATATCTAGATCTTAGATATCCTGAGAAATACTGCAAGAATCTAAAGCATCAAAGATAATGAATAAAATTCATTCTTATTTGCTAGTGCAGAAAAGACAGTCATTTCAGAAAGATATTTAAGGTTTTAGTGTGTTCTGATTGTACTGAAGTTATACAAACTCATTTTGAACATATTTCATGTATGTCCCAGGATTTATGTTTTTGTAAAAAAAAGCCACACAGCATTACATACTGATGTTCCTCAATTTATGATGCAGTTATGTCCAGATAAGCCATTGTAAATAGTGAAGTCAAAAATATCCTTAATTCACCTAAGGTGCCAAACATCACAAGCCGAGTAAAGTATAGACTATCAGTTGTCCACTGTGATCACTATTATATATGAATAGCTTTCACACAATCATAAAGCCAGAAAATCATCTTCTAAACTATCATAAAGCAGGGATCTACACAGGTGGTGGAAATGCTGAGAGGTAAGCAGAAATTACAGGAAAGCCCAAAGATCAATAACATCAGGAAGCCATAAACATCTCTGGGCTGGAGAGACAAGGGAACATATGCTCCATCTACAGGGTTACTTGAGGGAGGCTGGAACCAGGCAGGAGACTCAGTCACCACCAAAAAACCAGCTAATACAGACACAGATAAAGACACACACCTGTCTCTTACATCCTTTGCTCGATTTAAAGATTGTGGACTGCAGCAGCCAGCTGCCCTGTGACCCAGAGAAGAAGAGAAAGTCAAGGTACCAGGTCTAGGGCAAATAGGCCCAGGCATCTATGTATCCATACATTTTCCCGGGTCACTAAAGTAAATATCTGACCATTTGAAAGCTGAGTCTCATTGAAGGTTAACCCATTCTGATTTGAAGTATTTTGCTGCTAAGAAACCTCTCCTAAAGCCGTTGCTCTTAAATTCTATTATTTTGTATTCAGTTCATATTTAAAGTTTCTGTTTCAAAGCGTAACACTAAGCTGTGCATTATTGTAAAAGACATGTCATTTAAAAATCCACTCAGTGTAAAGAATTATTCATAATAATAGGTAAGAGTGAAGGAATTTGGCATGCCTTGCCATTTTGCTGCTTCAAAGTGGGAAGTGTGAGTAAAGCCAAGATCTAAGGGAAGAATAAAGGAGATGCATAATAAAATTCAAATGGTTAGACTGCTATTAAATTTTCTGACAATCCCTGACACCAGGTAATACCCATTTTAGAAAACAGAAACCTTTTTTTGAAGCATTCTTAAAGTCTCTTTTGTCAAAAAGTTCTTACAGGAATTTAAATTACTCCATTATTCAGAAAATATATATGCATTGGAGTATACACATAGACTACTGCTCAGCTCATATTAAATATTCATTTTGATTGGCTAGTTCAATCACCCCACTGAAAAGACCTGATTGCTCATGGCCATATCTTTTTGACCCATGATCTCATGAGACTGTACAAGCAAAATAACTGCAATGCACAGCCATCATCGTTTGGATGGAGTCTTCTCCATTCTTGATAAGTCACAGTATAGAGAATCATTTGTGGAGGTCCTGTGAGGCAGGCAGATGGGGTTTCTGGCCTTTATCCTTCTACATTACAGCTGATATTTCCAACCCCAAGGGTCAGTTTCTCTGAAAACATCAGAGAATTTGTTGCTACTAAAACCATCAGGAAACTGGCTGAATCATTCCTACTCCTGACTCCGCAAAGGCAAGCTTGGCCTTGAGAGGCATGTGAAATTCAGAATTCTAAACCACTAATGCAGTGCAAGGATCCTTGGGCAATTTTCGCATGATTAGGAGTGGCCTGATACAACTGGAGAAAGTGTGCCGTACTCCCTCCACCTCCCCTGTGGTTTTAAAGGCATTAGATCTTTTCTCCTTTTCCTACTTTAAAATGGTAAATTCAGTAGTACAATTGTGACTGCTAGACAGCTACTGTGTTATCTTCCCAGGAGGGCAGGGTTGAGGAGAAAAAAATCACAATGATTCAGCACACTCCTAGATGTTACCTGTTCCTAACTCAACAAACCAAGATGTAATATTTATCTCCTTAGGCATGTTTAACTGACTTCCTTAAGAAACTGTGAGTACTTAGATAAGGTCTGGAGAAAATCAAATTTTTTTCTAAAATGTAGTACAATACCACAAGAACTTATTCTTGTTATATAATGTACAAGATTATATAATGTTATGTAATGTGTTATATTTATAATGAAAATCATACTTGCATTCTTTAATGAGTTTAAAATTCACAGTATTGGAAACAATAATATCAGAAAGAAACACAAATTTAAGGTGATAAAAATATAAAATAGAAAATAAATGAGTCTCAAGTATATCAATATTTGACTCAAAAAGGTATAAACATAAAAATACCACTTTGATACTTTTAATTGGAAATGATGAGAAATAGACAATAAGGGATGTGGAACTGGGCAAGTATAATGAAATGCCAACTCAAAACAAGTTTAAATCTGTCAATCAACAGATGAGGAAGAGAAAAGATTTGACAAGAGGAATGAAGTTTTTACCTTAGAAGCAACTATAGGTTTGAGCTTTTATGGTTTCAGAATAATCAGCAAAAATTTCAATAAAATTACTCCGATTTTCCTGATTTAGAAAAAAGACAAAATGTATACTAACTTCATGGCTGCTGTTTGTTATCTTAATTATATCAGGCCACACTAAATTGCTTGAAACTAGTTTTAAGAAAGTTGGAAAGCAATATAAAATTGAGAAAATTTCAGATCTCATGCTTTTTTATTTAAAAGGCTACATGAAATGCCACTGACCAAAAGCAACTCCTTGTGTTAACTTCTAAAAATGTGTCACATTGTACTATTGTGTCTTTTTCCTGTTTTAAAACTCATTTCTTTCCAACATTTCCTAACTTGTATAAGTTATGATTAACAATGTTCCTGTACATGTGCAATTTTTATATATAATTTTTATATAATAATCAACATTATGATTATCCCATTTGCTGTGGTTTGAATGTGTTCACTCCAAAATTCAGGTGTAGCCAACATGGTGGTATTAAAAGGTAGGGCTTTAAAAATGAGCTTAGGCCATGTGTTGATGCATTAGTTTTCCAGCACTGTGACAAAACACCTGAGATAATTAAATTACAAGCAGGAAAGATTGATTTTGGCTCATGGTTTCAACACTTTTAGTCCAGGATTGGTTGACTCCATTGCTTTTATACCTGTGTCAAGGCAGAGTATCATTTAGGGAGTTCATACTGAGCAAAGCCACTTATCTCTTGATAGCCAGCAAGCAAAGAATGAGAAGAGAGCAGGACCTAAATTTCTCCCTCAACTTCCTTCCACTAAGCTTCACCTCCTAAACATTCCGTGACCTCTCAGTAATGCCAAAGGTTGATGACCAAGCCTTTATGGGCCTTTGGGGAACATTAAAGATTCAAACCACTAACAGGCCATAAAATGCCTCCATAACTAATGGGATCAAGACCCTTATAAAAGTAGTTTCACACACCAAGAAGCTAGCTCGCTCTTCTGCTCTTCTGCTGTGTGAGTGTACCATGTTCTGTCTTGCTTTTCCATCCTCTACCATATGAGAACACTGCAAACAAGCCTATCTTGAATTTGGATTTCCCAGCCTCCAGAACTGTTGTGAAAAGTACTATGTAATAAGATTTCCATGGTATCCTCCTGCTTGAAACACATTTTTTTTACTTTACACTTAATAAAACTGGACTAGATCCTATGTCCAAGAAATCTACTATTATGTCCTGTGTGGACATAGGTCTGTACTGACCTCACACAGATTCGCACACACTATCTAAACTCTCTAGCAAAGGCGATAATAAAAATAACTCTTCCTGGACTTCCTACTGACCAAAGAATGGTATGTTCAATAGCCAGTGCTTTGGCTACACGTAGATTAATGGCACATTGGTTTGCCTCTGGTAACAAAGTGTAGCTGATCAGCTAACAAAGTGTAGCTGAGGCTACTTGGTTCTTGTGCTAGGAATCATAGTAATAGTCTCCTCTGATGTTGCCTAAAATACAGACACAAAAAGGTAAGCAGTCGATACAACCAAACAGATAATACAGAGAACAGAGCCACACAAATCAATCATTTTTTCAAAATGTAGCCAAATATTTTAATTGAAAAATTACTGTCTTTTAAATGAATAAGTGACACTTGTATGAAAAAAGGACTCTTCATTTCATACTATATACAAAAAAATCAAATCAAATGCAAGCTTTAATACTGTAAATCTCCTAGAACTAAACACAATAATTTGTTACATGTTTAACCTTGGGCTAGGTAAATACTTCTTAAGAAAATTCACACAGAAAAAACTAAAATTCAAAACTTTATTCTTCAAAACATAGTCAAGAACCCACAAGAAGAAGTCATATTTTGGAAAAAATGTGTTTGAAACACAACTTTCATAAAGGACTGTATCCAGACATTTTAAAATAAATGATTCAGTTAAAATGTGCTAAAGAATTTAATAGAACCCTTACAATAAAAGAAATGTAGGTATAAGATAAAAATATGTAAAGATACCTGCCATTATTAATCATTAGAGAAGTGTTTAAGTGCCAAAATGAATGCATAACTATTTTTAAACGACCTAACAAGTATTGGGGAGGTAACGGGATAACAAAAGTTTCAAACACTGCTAGTCAGAATAATACAATTTGGAAAGCAATTTGGCACTTTTGTAATAAAATATGACTCATAAATGCTATTAAATAAAATCCTACATTAAATCAGGTATAAAATGCCACATAATGCTTAACTGAATTCATGTAATTCTGGGAAAGATAATGCTACATTGAAAAAATTAGGGTAGTGGTTCCCTTCACTAGAAATGGAAAGACTACAATATATACTTGAAATTCTTTGAATGTGATTACAATATTCTATATCCACTCTGTGGTAGAGATGGCTTGATTGTACAAGTAACTGAGCACATTATCAAACTTATTAACCACATACCTAAAAGAGCTGAATGTTACTGTGTGTTTATTTCAAAACATAACTAACAAAATGCAATGTTATGACCCACTTATTAGAATTACTGAAGCTAAAAAAGCAATATCAAATTTTAGCAATGATATGGAATAGTTAGAACTCTTACATATTGCCACTGAGAGTGTA
The DNA here is from genome assembly GCA_004027295.1 of Dolichotis patagonum. Classification (NCBI taxonomy): domain Eukaryota; kingdom Metazoa; phylum Chordata; class Mammalia; order Rodentia; family Caviidae; genus Dolichotis; species Dolichotis patagonum. Next base: position 12,505 of record PVJX010032548.1, read on the forward strand.
AAATGGCACAATTATTCTTAAAATATGTTTCACAGTTTCCTTAACAGTTATAGATATACCAACCATATTTCCCCAACAGAAAAAAGATGTCTACACAAAGACTTGTACTCAGATATTGATAGAGTTTATCCTTGGTACCTAAATACTAGAAACAACCTATCAATGGGTGAATGAATAAGCAAAGTTTAGCAAATATAGGCAATGGACCATGTAATGCAATAATAAAAAAGGAGAAAAATATTAGTGTGTTAGCATGAAGAAATCTGAAAATCATTATGCTGACTAACAGAAATCAGACACAGGAGAATATGTAGTATTTTTTCCATTTATATGACATTCTAGAAAGAGTACATTGAGTGACAAAAATAGATCAGTGTTTCTCTTGGATCTCAGGCAAAGGGAAAGAGAGATTGAAAAGGAGCACAAAAATCTTTTGACATTCTGAAAACGTTCTGTATCACAACTGCTGTAATGATTTTATGCATACATACCTTTGCAAAACCCCATCAGACTGCAAACTTTAAATGTAATTATTGTATATAAATTATGCCTGAACAAATTTTTTTTAAAAAACTCAGTTAAAGAAGAGGCTTAAATTAATGCAGTTAACCTTAAGATCTCCCAAAAACATTGCTGGATTTTAAACTCAATCGGAATTATCTTTCCTCATAAGAAAGATATGACAGGATGAGCACTGATTTTCCAACAGCTACTTATATAAAAGCTTCACTAAGGAGCAGCAATAGACCCTTATAAAAGTAGCGGTCACTTTGCAGAGACTCAGTAACATAGGCAGCAGCAACCATGAGCAGCTGCATATCTTATCTAACCAGCAGCACAGCATCTCTCAAAGGATCTAGCCACGCCAGGAACAGCTTTCGAGTCCCTCAGTTTGGAAGCTGAGCCCCTCCACAGAACAGATGAAAGGATAAAGAAAATGTGTATTTATATACAGTGAAGCACTACTCTGCCATGAAGAAGGATAAACATGAGTTATTTACAGGAAGATGGATGCACCTGAAGACTATAATGTTAAGTGAAGAAAATCGGACACACAAGCTTAACTATCACATGATTTCTCTCATATGATAAACTCAAGATATAAAGGAATTAAAGAGGAAAATAAAAAGTAACAGGAAACAAGGAGATAGATCTTTTGCAAAAGGGGAGGGGACCAAAAGAATAGTGGAGGGGAAGGAGATGAAAGAAAGAATCAGGTCGTGCTGTGTACGTGTGCCACATCCCCACCATGAGTGCAATCATTATACACTGCAAATGTGTACCAAAAAAAGAATAAGGCATTGAAAATGCATAAGTGCACACAGGAGGAAAGAATACAGGAAGGCCATTGCAGTCCAAATACTCCCAACCTCTGCATTCAGACACAGTAATCTCAAATACTCAACATGCAAAATACATTCTCACCAGGTCAAAGCATTTCCTACCAATTTGCTTGGGCTTCACAAATTTGCCATAGTTGTGTTCAAAATCCCCATGTCCCATATTCTTAATGAAATACTATAAAAGGAAATTCGGATCAGAAGTTGGCTCAGCAAAGTTCTCTTCCCAAAAATTAAGATTCATTTTTCATTGCTTTTTAAATGAACTGCTGCACTTGCTTTGGCAGCACATATACTAAAGTGAACTGCTTACACTTGGAACAGAAATATGACAGGATTTGGCTGTTCCATCTTCATGTTTTTTGTGACATTGAAAACATCCTGATAGAAAACCAACTAATTATCCAATCACTTATGTGTTTGTAGAAAACTTTCAAAAAAATTTTCCCAAGTATCCAGAATTCTGTTATCCTAGGAGAAGAAATAATTTTAAATGATGAATTTTCATTTCTTACCCAGCCTCAGTGTATTGTAAATACATCATGGAACAGCATATCTTCTTAGTATTAAATTGCTTGTGCTTTAGAGGGTCTGCCTACAGGGAATGGTGGACGCTGTGGTTCATTGTTCTATTAGCCCTGTATGTCATAATGATAATGCTCTCTTCCACCGCTTCTAAATGTGGTCACCCGCATAGCTGAAATAATAACGCACTTGAAACAGACTGTTGGATGCAAGAGCCAGCTTTCCAAATTTAGCAATTCATCTAACTTTGAGTTTAAGTAAAAATCAAGCACTGAAATGACTTTTTTCTTCTTATTTGAGGATTCAACTGTTCCAGAGTACAAAGTAGTTATTAACTAAATGCTAATGGTGGGACACATGTTCAGTATAGGAGGAAGATGAGAAGGCTGAGTTATACAGACCAACAGAATCAAGGAAGAATGAAAATTGGTAGCTGGTGACTCAAGTCATTACTCCAGCTTTGAAAATACCTAATTACAAAAGGAAATTTTTTTACTTAGACATTCACATGATGTCCACCAAAGGATTCATAAGTCTTTGGATAGCCAGGGCACTCTGACAGCCAAAAAGCAGAAATGCTGCTGCTGCTCAGAGAGTGATGGTCCCTGTTTGAGTGGTCATGGAGCCAGTTCCAGGTCCTGCACTCCTCTCCACTCTCTCAGTACTTCCTCTCTAGCAAAAGAACTCTGATAAAGTGGATTGCTGAACTGACCTAATTTCACTTAGGAAAACAAGACACTGTCCAAATCCCTGGTGTTGAAGGAGTAAAAGAGAAAAGTCTGTCCACTTTACTCAGATTATCCTAATTGAAAGGACAAAACACACCTGCTTAGCACCAGTTTATGAGCAAGAAAAAAGTAAAAAAAAAAGGGCACCAATTCAATGGTACCAAATGGAGCATTTAATGGATAAAATAGGTGAAGTGTCCTATATACGTTATGGGCTGATATATTAGGGGTATTCATCCACTAATGTATAGTATAAAAATAATTAAATCTGTTAAGGGGGCTTATTCTGCATTATCATTTAATTACCAACATGTCTTTATATTCAATTATAGTGTTATCATTTCATTAGGCACGTACATTGAGAAATTCTAATTAAAACCCTCCCAGGTAACTGGATGCTCAGCAAATTTGATTAGCATTTTTATCTTTTTTTTTCTCATTGAAAGTAAAATCACCTATCTTTATGTTTTAGTCAAACATAATAGTGTCTTCCTTAGGTTTCCTTTGCACAGACACTATTCACTATAATTTATGCAAGTTGTCTGTGGGTAGAATTTCACCTTGCACAGTCTATTAGAGGATGCTACGGCTTAGAATAAAACAGAATACTGATTCTCCCTATACCAGTATAGTTTAGGAAATGAGAGACTTTGGAGTTAGATTAACCTGATTTCAAGCCTCATCTCCACCTCTAACTAGCTGCACTTCTTGCAAATGACTTAACCTTCATGTCACTTTCACATTTGTAGAATGAAGACTGCAATAAGGAATAAATAACAAAGCGTGACATGGTTAGCACAACGTCTGGTACACAGTAAGGGGTCATTTGTGTTGCTGATGATATATTTTTGTTGTTTTGTTACCAGGACAGAAATGAGGAAAATACCTAGAAATTTCAGTTAAGGTATACATTTTCCAAGCAACTTAATTTTAAACTAATAAGAACAAATCTACAATTTTCTGAAGACCTTATTACAAGCTTCGAGCTGCATAGACTGATTGTTACCCGCCCATTTAAGATGGAGGACTCTAGTAACAACATTGCATTCTGTCCTTGAGCATTCAGCCCTTGGGGTGGCATTAGCTTCTTGCTCTAGCTCTTGCCTGGTTGAACGCACCTTACTGGTTTTTTACCCATATTTTGTATATAATTTCTTTATTATATTTTCATCTGAATTTCATCCAAGCATGCCTCTGTTTCCTGTTGGGACCCTGAGTGACATATTTAGTTTACTCAACATAATCTTCTGTAGCCAACTAGGTTAATGTCTGTTTTAAATCATTTTTATCGAGATCTTACTAAATACCAGCACTAGGCTCTGTTCAAAATTCAAGAAAAAAATAATAGATCTATATCTCCAAATGCATGTGCCGTATGTGTGCATGTAAGCAACAGTCTCTCTCTTCAAAGACATCAGCCTTCACAAGGACCTACAGCTACACATTGCAAGCCATAAGATAGTACAATAACTCAGCATTGTGTGTTTGTGCGAAGTGCAATTAGGCAGTGAAGATTCTTGTTCTACTTAACTGATGATGGAGACAGGAAAGAATAGAGAACAATCAGGTAATCTTTTGGTTTGTTCTCAAATAAAAAAATTTAAAGCACAGATTACGAGAAAGCTTTGTATCAGACATACAAAAATTTTTAAGTTACAATGACCTGAAGAGATACAGCATGAGTTAAAAGAGATTTGTGATAGATGCAGTTAAATGGCTGGAGACTGGCCAACTTTTTAAAACATTACTGTAACTATGCAAAAGTGTTCAAGTTGTAGAATGATTTTATCATAACTAAAATTTGGACCATAACTGTAAGATAAAAATAGGGTCCGGCCACACTGTATTTCTACAGCACCATCACAATGTATTCTTGCGTGTGAGATACCTACTTTCGTAAGCCACAAAGACATATCGGTAGAAAGACCTCTTTAGTTTTGGCACATTTGTGAGGGAATTTGATAATCAGGTTTTAGTATCAGCATAAAGATTTTTGTAAAATGTCAAACTATGACACTGCTTCTGTTGTTCAACATTTGATTCCAAAACGGTAGAAAAAGATTTCTTTCTCAGCAACTGTTGCTATTTTTAACCTGCTAGAATGCTTCCTCTCACTTCCAACACAAATAATTACACAAGACAATCAGGACAATAAAGCTTTTGAAAGCAAGGTCACCTATGACAGAAAGACTTAATTTGAAAATCCAATATTTTGTTCATAGAGGTCCTTAGCAAAATTATTTGCAGCTAGAACTGTCAGATTCTAGAATCTGTACGTGTTGTAATCATTGTCTTCCCTTAGATTATCATGTTAAAAATACTGCAGAATTTTTTAACCTGACAACATGAACATTGACCTAATTGTGTTCTAGTGAAGAGTGTGCATGTACACACACAAGTGCACGTACACACACACACACACACACTACATTCCAATATAGCAACTATGTAACCACAAACTGAACCTCAGGCAGGAATGTTCAAGTTACTGCAAACATATCATTAATAAAATCTTAATTCTTTGTTTGTTTTCAAACACACTGTAGCTTTCTGTATTCTATCAGAGCCAATTATGTGGATCCATATGATAGAAATTATGATTGCTGACTCAAGATAATGCATTATTTCTCAAAGCATATGCAAGAGGTGAAAAACTAAATAGGTGAAATAATGTCTAGATCTTCTTATACTTTTGATTGCAACGAAAAATAAGAGTAAAATTATTTTTTCCTCTGTTCACCATCAGAGTCATTTAGTTTTCCTTTCTTGTTTTCCTTTTAAAGGAGTATAAGCAACATGTTTTTTGACATGCTACCAAAAGAAAGAAAATCTAGTGAAAATACATTGAATTTAGTGTCTAAAGACCTGGACTGACCTGAAAAGAAAAAGCAAGCTATAGATCATATTTTAAGGCCTCTAGTGTTGAAACAGTGCATGCTGGCCTATAATTAGGCAGGGAGATCAACAGAAAATTATAACAGAGAATCCAAAAATGTACACAACTCTCATAATCCAGTGCTAAATAAAAGTGGAGTCCCATATCAAGTAGGAAATATACATATTTTAGTACATGGTGCTTGGGTAACTAGATAACATGTGAAAAATGATTTTTAAAAACCTGAACCCATATATATAAAACATCAGAAAAAAATAGAAAATGATAAAGTAATGAGAAAGTTAAATGCAAAACATAAAATTACACAGTGCAGATCTTTGTGAACTTTCTATAACCTAAAAATAAACTTCCCTCCCATTCAAAATCTAGAAGCAATAAAAATTAATAAATTTGACTATATGAAGGTTAAAAAAGACACATGCAGAATATAACTTTGTAGAAAGAAAAGGCTAACACCCTTATTTTTAACATTTAATGTGAAAAACTGAAGATGACTATGTTAAGCAAAAATAAATCACACTCAAAAAGACAAGTATCACATTTCCCCTAATATTTAGATCTTAAAAAATATGACATGATGAAAGTAGAAAGGACATTTATTAAACAAAAGGAAGAAAATAGGGGGTTGAGAAATGGGGAAATGGATAGGATCAAAATGTGATATACATGTATTAAAATACCACATTCAAATCCAATATTTTATAAAATTAACATCCACTATTAAAAATGTAACATGGATAGTTCCTACAAAAAGGAATTAAGATGTGTTCTGGTACATGTGCAAACTCCCCACAATAAATATAATTATTATGTACTGCAAACATGTACCAATAAAACAAAAAATCAACACATGTCTAAGATACGACATTGTAGATTTTTAACTAGTCACATTATTAATTAACGGTAATGTGTCAAACTTTAAAAAAAGATAGTTCCTAGAAAAGTGAATATAAATGATCATTGTACCTGAGGCTCATAATTATGACAATAGATTATAAAATAAGACATCAAATAACCATTATACAGATATACTACATCTCATTTATCAAACTGATGAAAGGGCAACAATTTGACCATGTATTTTCTAGCTAAACCCAAGGTGAAATAGGCACATATACATTACTGAAAATAATACCAAATATTACAAACTCAATTAAGGGCAACTTAATGCTATGTAGCAAAATACATACTATATATATATCCTTTATATAATACCCTTTAATATTGATTTATGTATATCAAATTACATACATCAAATTTTATATAACAAATTATATATATATAATTTATTATATAAATTTTATATATATTTTATATATATAATTTATAATTAAATATATATATATTTTATATATATATATATATATCCATCTACTAAGAATCTGCCTCAAAGGTACAAAGGTAAAATATGAAAAATATGTATGTGTGGCTATTACAAGATTTGTAATGGCAGAAAGTCATTATAATCTTTTTTTTAAAGAGGAAAAAAAACAAAACAAAATAAAACAGAATAAAGGGTAGCGACAATACAGTATTTCAAGGAAAAAAGGAGGAGTACAACAGCAATAAAACCTAAGAAATTATTACTTGACTAATTACATACTGACTTCTTTGAAATAGTTGTTCTAATTACAAAGTTAAAACATGTAAAGTAGACATTAAATCAGTGAGACTGTTAACAGTTCTGCTCCACGATCTGACAAAAACAACAATATGGTCATCCATCTTACCCACTCAAATATACATGCAATTATATCAATAGGGTAAAATTAAACACAACAAAACAGAGCAATGCAGATCACAAGAAAGCAATGTAAGCCATAAATTTCAAAGCTAGACAATTGGAGATATTCACTCTCTATCATATTGACTCTTGTTTTCTTCCAAATAGTTGTCCAGATTGTCACATATAGGGAATTCACATGAAACAGCCTAGTATGGAATTGATCTGAGCAGGAGGAGGGGGACATTGCAGGTCTTCAAGACCAGACATTAGGTAAGCCATGAATGGCTGTCATAGTGTCTCTCATTCTCCTCAAAACAGCTGTCCATACCTTAATGTGTATTGAGCTTAGACAAGGCAAAGTGAGCTAAGATCACTTTGAACGAAAAGTGATAGTTTTGCTGGACTTCACATCATGACATTGTGGAATCAGCACTGGGTATTGTAGTGTCTCTTTTTCTTCAAGGTAGTTGTTTATTTCAACATGTGTTATATAGTTGGTTCTCGTAAGCTGTTTTTAAGCTCTACACATGCGTGAGTCTCTACATGTATATCTATCATTTCTATATTAGCCGGAAAAACAAAACAAAGCAAGATAAAACAATTCCTAGAAAAGCATGAGG
>PVJX010032549.1:0-20320 GCA_004027295.1 Dolichotis patagonum
ATATATTTAGGATCTCGTAAGTTGGACCAAAACTGAAATGTTAATTCAAATTAAACAAAAGATAAGTAGATTAATAAAAGAAGGGCTGGGCACCTCTCAAGAAGACACAGACAGAAGAATGGAGGAACAAAAAAGGTGAGAAAAATTTAATGAAGAATACAAAATAAACCTAGAATTCATGAAGCAGATTCAAAGAGATTATCAGGAAACTAAAGACTCCATAGAAAGCTGGCAAAACTGCTTGAAAGAAACCAAAGATAGACTATCAAAAGTTGAACACAGGCTTGCAATGTGTGATCATGAAAGGGAAGATCTCTTAAAAATAACAAGGGAGCAGGAAGTAAAGATACAAAGACTGGAAGATGACAAGAGGATCTATAACTTAAGAATAAAGCATGTGAATGAAGAAGCAGGAATCAAAACAGAGGAATTACAAAGGCTATTCACAGAAATTATAAAGGAAAATTTCCCAAGCATAAAAAAAGAAATGATATACAGAGGTATGAAGCAGACAGAACTCCAGATACCTACAACCCAAACAGAGCTGCACCCAGACACACAATAATCAAGATCCTAGAAATTCAATGTAAGAACAGAATATTAAAAACAATCAGAGAAAAGAAACTGATCACTTATAAAGGAAAACCCATCAAAATCATGGCAGACTTCTCGACACAGACCATCAGGTCAAGAAGAGCTTGGAGTGAAGTAATTCAAATGCTGAAGGAGAACAATCTCCAGCCCAGATTGATGTATCCTGCAAAACTCTCTCTAGAAATTAATGGAGAAACAAGAAGCTTCCATGACAAAGAGGAACTGTGAGAATTTGTGACCAACAGTCCAACCCTACACAAAATAATGAAGGACATTCTAGGGAGAGAGAACAAGAATACGAGCATTTCAGGAACAGTGGCACAGTGGCCTCAGTGAACAGGGCAGATAGTGGAGTGGAACAGAAATATAGACAACCAATGGCAGAAAAACAGAATATCAGAAATAAGGCAGAGAAGATTAGCTATAATCTCTAGTATAGATGGCCTTGAAATATTAACAGAGAGAAACACAGACAGAGTAGATCAAGAGATAGGGTCCATTGAGATGCTCTATATAGGGAGGCAGTGGGACCCAAAACAACAGTGAAAGGGGAGGAATTGTCTAAAAAAGTGAGGCAGAGGATATTGTTATTTGGGTAAGAAGATTAAAAATTTACATTATTCTCACCACTCTGCTTAGATGGATTACGTGCTGTTCCAGTTTGTCTACTTACACTAGACTTGAGAACATGGTCAGCTATCCCAAAAATAAGAGGACATATTATGGTAATCATCCCTAATTTCATAGCAACTTAATCTGAAGCCCTTTATAACTTATACTGTCTTATTATGACTGATCTTATATGAATCTGGTTTATTAGATTGCTACTCTGTATTGACTGATTTTATTTAAATCTGTTATGATTGATAGCAACAAGTCTAAGAGTATGGGCAACTACACTGAAGATGACAAGATTCACTGAGATACCCAGTCTGGTTTGATTATTACATGCTTTTGAAGTCTTATAATGTCTCCAATGCTTTGTTTTTATTAATGTTGTTATATACTGCTATATACTATTGTTATATAACTTTATATAACTGTTGTTATATAACAATTGTTATATACATGCTTTTCTAGGAATTGTTTTGTTTTATATTCATTTGTTTTGTTTTTACCTCTAATAGAGAAAGGATAGATATACATTTAGAGACTCATGCATGTGTAGAGCTTATAAACAGCTTATAAGAACCAACTATATAACACATGTTGAAATGAACAACTACTTTGAAGAAAAAGAGACACTACAATACCCAATGCTGATTCCATAATGTTATGATGTGAAATCAAGCAAAACTATCCCTTTTTTGTTCAAAGTGATTTTAGCTTGCTTTGTCTTGTTTAAGTTCAACACATATGAAGGTATGGACAGCAATTTTGAGGAGAATGAGAGATACTATGACAGCCATTCTTGCCTTCCCTAATGTCTGGTCTTGAAGACCTGAAATGCCCTCCTCGTCCTGCTCATATCAATTCCATACTATGTTGTTTCATGTGAATTCCCTGTATGTGACAATATGGACAACTATTTGGAAGAAAACAAGAGTCAATATGATAGACAGTGAATATCTCTGATTGTCTAGTTTTGTAATTTATGTCTCTTATATTGCTTTCTTGTGATCTGCTTTGTTCTGTTTTGTTGTGTTTAATTTTACCCTTTTGATATAATTGCATGTATATTTGCGTGGGTAAGATGGATGACCATATTGCTGTTTTTGTCAAATCGTGGAGCAGAACTGTTAACAGTCTCACTGTTTGAATGTCTACTTTACAGGTTTTAACTTTGTAATCTGAACAACTATTTCCAAGAAGTCAGTATGTAATTTCTCAAGTAATAATTTCTTAGGATTTTTTGTTGTTGTTCTTTTTCTTTTTTCCTTGGAATTCTGTATTGTTGCTACACTTTATTCTGTTTTGTTTTTCTCTCTTTAAATAAAGTTTTTAAAAAAGACAGAAAAAGCATATTTGTTTAGCCACCTGCAGTAGGGCAATTTGTGAACTAGACAGGCTTTCTTCCTCATGTTTAGCCTCCAAAACAGGGGAAACTTGATAGCAGGAAATGTTCACACATTGACAGACTCACACTTATTGTTCCTTTTCCCTTAGCTCATCAGGTTCACTCCCTAATAAGACTTCAAGGCACTGAAGGAAGTTAGAACCCCAAAGCTCATGAGAAATGTTCATATCACTTGCTATCCTAGGAATTAGCCAGAACACCCTCTCATGAAGCAAATAACATAGCCAAGTGATAATTATAAATTATAGTAATGTACATCAATTAGCTCTGTCTTCATGTATCCCTTCTACAAAAAAAAAAAAACAGATATGGGAAGAAAATGAAAAGATGAGTAAAAATAGCACCAGATATGGGTTATTTTAAAAACTGAAATATTATTTATGCTTGATTCATTAAAAGTCATGATGAAATACATTTGAGAGAACAGTAGTGTATAAACAAGTTTATATATATATATTTGTCTGCCTGCCAGTTCCATGTGTGTTAACAACTTGTTAAAGAAGGTAAGGATGTTTCCCTTAAGAAAAAAATTGAGCTCACCCATTTCTTCTTCTTTCCTCTCAGTTCTTTTTGAAGGTCTCACAGCTTTTGACCTTTCTTATAGAATTTCAGAATAGTTTATTTAAAACATTAACACATGAGGAGTGACAGTCTCAAGGCATGCATAGGTCTTAAGAATGAATTACATAAAATTTGATAGCTTTAGAATTGTATGTTTGGTTTTATGTACAAATTTTTGCAAATCAGTTTCAGGATTTATGATGAGTTTCTGCTCATGTGAAATCCTCAGAGTTATAGTGGTCATCCAACATATCTGAGTGACCACCGGAACAATATTATATTAACTTTCTGCTTCTCTTTTTAAAAAATTTATTTAAAGAGAAAAAAAATAAAAACAGAAAAAGGGTAGACAAAATACATAATTTAAAAAAATAAACACTAAGAAATCACTAGTTGATAAATTACATATTGTCCTCTTAGAAATAGTTGTTCAACGCTAAATCTGCTGGAAGACAAAGTAGGTAAAAATCTTGAAGATATAGGGGTAGGTAGAGAATTCAAGAACAAGAGTCAAACCACACAGGAAAGACTTCCCAGAATCAATAACTGGTACTACAACTTATTAAACAGTTTCTGCATGTTGAAAGAGGTTTCAGCAGAGTGAAAAGAAAACCCACAAATTGGGAAAAAATCTTAATGGACAGTCCCTCAGACAAAGGACTTCTGTCTAGAACTTATAAAGAATTAAAAAAAAATCACATCCTCGAAATTCAAAGAGCCAACCCAAAAATGGGCATCTGAAATGAATACACAGTTCTCAGATGAAGAAATACAAATGGCAAATAAATACATGAAAAAATGTTCATCATCATTAGTCGAGAGAGAAATGCAAATCAAAAACACACTGAGATTCCATCTCACTCCAGAAAGAATGGCCAGGATAGAAAACACTACTAACAACAAGCGCTAGAGAGGCTGTGGGGAAAAAGGAACTCTTCTGCACTGTTGGTGGGAGTGTAGACTGTTGCAATCACTGTGGAGGTCAGTCTGGAGATTCCTCAGAAACCTAGGATTGGAAGTCTCATTTGACCTAGCTATTCCACTTCTAGGCATATCCACAGAATATCTGAAAACAAAATACCACAGTGATATATGTGCACCCATGTTTATAGAAGCAGAATTTGTAATAGCCAGATCTTGGAAACAACCTAAGTGCCCATCAACTGAGGAATGGATAAAAAAGTGGTGGCATTTTTATACAATGGAGTACTACTCAGCTATAAAGAATGATCACATTGAGATATTTATAAATAAATGGACATAACTTGAGACCATACTCATAAGTGAAATAAACCAGACTCACATGTGTAAATGCCATATAGTCTCCCTCGTATGAGAGTTGATAAGAGTATATAAGATTTTATGGTAATCATGTTTCCCCATTTAATAGCTTTGAAGCCTTTCAATGTTTTCATTCATCAGTTGGAATGGTTTTTCTTTGCTTTGTTTGACTTTATTTTGTGTGATGGTATGAACAGCTGTTTTGAAGAAAACAAAACATTATGACGGCTATTGCTGATTTAATATCATCTTGCTTAGAAGTCCTACCATGCTTCTATTCTTCTATTACCATTGGTACTATCATTTTGTGTCTTATTGGGATTTTAATATATGTGGTAGTATAAACAAAATTTTTATTAAAAATGAGATATTATAGTACCCATTGATCATTCTGTGTTATTTGGTTCAGAATGTCCTGTAATTCTTTGATTCTTTGAATGGTTTTATACTATTTTGTTATGTTTGATATTATTGCATTTGAAACTATGCTCAACTATAGCAGAGAAAGAGATATTTTGACAGCCACTGTTAATGTCTGGTGGTCTTAATGTAAAGTACTGTGTTGCCTGCTATTCTGTTCTGATCCTCTCTGTTCTGCCCTCTTTTGTCTTATGCTCTTTAAAATAGAAAAAAAAGAAATAGTTGTTCAAGCTACAAAATTAAAGCATACAAAGTGGACATCATACAGTGAGTCTGCAAACAGTTCTGTTCAACTATCCAGCAAAAACTTAATAATATGGTTATCAATCCTACACACTTAAACATACATGCAGTTATATCCTTTAGAGCATTTACTTTTCCTCTCTTTTTTACAACAACAATTACATATTTGGGGTTTTATTACTGCTACATTCCATGTTACTTTTTACACTAGAGACATAAGGTGATATTCATAGGTGTGGTTCTTATTTATTTTACTTATGATATAGTCTCAACTTGATAGTCTCAAGTTTTCTCCATTTACCTATGAAGGCCTCAAGATCATCCATTTTACAGCTCAGTAATATTCCATTGTGTAAAAATGCCACATCTTTTGAATCCACTCTGAAAATCTGCAGTTGATGGATGTTTTGCTCTTTCTAAGATTTAGTTATTACAAATTGTGCTGCTACGAAACATGGGCACACATATATCACTGTGAAATGACCTTTTCAGTTTTTCTGGGAAAATACCCTGGAGGAGAATAGCTGGTTTGAATGGCACTTCCAATCCTACTCTTCTAAAAATTCTCCGTACTGATTTAAATAGGGGCTGCACCAGTCTACACTCCCACCAACAGGGGAGCAGTGTTCTTTTTCTCTGCAGCCTCACCAACATTTGTTATCAGTTGATTTCTTGATGGCAGCTATTCTTTCCAGATTGAGATGAAATCTCAATGCTGTTTTAATTTGCGTTTCTTGAATGACCAGTGATGGTGAACATTTCTTCAAGTATTTATTTGTAATTTGTATAACTTCATCTGAGAAATGTGTGTCCATCTCTGATGCCCATGATTTTTTTCAGTTCTTTATATGTTCTGAATATAAGTACTTTTTCTGAGGGGTTGCTGGCTAAAATTCTTTCCCATTTTGTGAGTTTCCTTTTCACTCTGTTGGTGATTTTTTTTGAAGTGCAAAAACTTTTCAATAATATGAGATCCCAGTTGTTGATTCTCTGAAGCATTTCCCATGAAGTTTGTGTTTTTTTTCATAAATTCTCTGCCTACCCCTGTCTCCAAGACTTCTACTTACCTTGTCTTCCAGTAGATTTAGTTTTTATGTCTTTGATCAATTTAGAATTTAGTTTTGTGCATGGTGACATGCATGGATCTGCTTTCAGTTTTCAGCATGTGGAGAGCAAATTTTTCCAAAACCATTTATTAGAGAGGCTGTACTTCTTCCAGTGAATGTGTTTATCCCTTTAGTCAAATATTAGGTAGCTGAGTGTCTTTGTAGTTGTGTATGCATCTTCTAATCTGTTCCCTTGTTCCTCAGGTCTATTTCTTTCCCAGTATCATGTTGATTTTATCACTGTGGCTTTGTAGTACAGTATCAAGTCAGGAATTGAGATGCCTCCTGTCTTACCTTTGTTGCCCAGAAATGATTTTGCTGTTCTAGTTTTCTTCTGTTTTCAAATGAATCTTAGGAGTGTTTTCTCTAGATCTTTGATTTTTGTTAATGGTATTTTTATTGGGGTTGCATTAAATCTATATAACACTTTTTGGAGCATGGCCATTTTCACAATGTTTGTTCATCCTAGCCAAGAGCAAAGAATATCCTTCCATTTTCTAGTATCTTCTTCAATGTCTTTTTTTAATGTGGCATAGTTTTCAGCATATAGTTCTTTTACATTCTTAGGTTGATTCCTGAGTATTTCATTTTTTTAGATGCTATTATGAAAGGCAATATTTCCTTAGCTTCTTTCTTGGTGAGTTTTTTTATTTGTGTACAGCTACATTGTGTACAGCAATGTATCCAGCTACATTGCTGAATTTGTTGATTACCTCTAGTAATCTTTTAATGGAGTTTTTTGGGTTTTCTATATAGAGTACTATGTCATTTGCAAATAATGATACTCTAACTTCTTCCTTTCATATCTTTATTCCTCTTATTTCTCTCTCTTGTCTCATTTCCCTGGCTAGTATTTCCACAACTATATTGAATAGCAGTGGTGATAGTAGACATCCTTGTCTTTTTCCTGATTTTAAAGTAATGTCCATTTAGTGTAACATTGGCTGTTGGTTTGTCATAGATTGCCTTTATCAGATTGAGTTAAACACCATATATTCTGAGTTTAGAAGGGTTTTTATCATGAACACGTGTTGGACTTTATCAAAAGCTTTTTCTGCATCTATTGAGATGACCACGTGGCTTTTGTTTTTGGCTCTGTTGATGTGGTATACTACATTGATTGATTTGCATGCGTTAAACTATTCCTGCTTACCTGGTTGTGATGTATAAACTTATTGATGACATTACATTATATTTTCTAGTATTTTATTGAGAATCTTTGCATCAATGCTCATTAATGAGAGTGGCCTATAGTTCTCCCTTTTGGTTGGGTCTGTCTCTGGTTTTGGTATCAGAGTGATACTTCCCTCCTGGAATGATTTAGGGAGGATTGCTTCCTTTTCAATTTCATTGAAAGGTTTAAGGAGTATTGGCATCAAGTCTCCAAATTTCTTGTAGAATTCAGCCGTGAATCCATCAGGACCTGTGCTTTTCTTTGTTGGTTAAGCTTTTAATTACATTTTCAATTTCAATAGGAGATATTGGGTTATTCAAAATTGCTATATATTCTTGGTTGAGCTTTAGTAGTCATATGTTTCTAGAAATCTGTCCTTTTCCTCTGTGTTTTCCAATCTATGTGAGTAGAGATTTTCATGATCTTTTGAATTTCCATGGGATCTTTATTAATTTCCCTTTTCAGTCCTTATTGCATGAATTTGGGTTATTTCTTTCTTCTCTTGATAAGGGTACCTAGAGGACTGTTAATTCTGTTGATTCCCTCAAAAAACCAGCTATTTGATTCATTAATTCTTTGTATTTTTTTTTACTTTCAATTGCATCGATTTCTGCTCTAATCTTTACAATTTCCTCTCTTCTAGGAACTTCAGGGTTTAACTTGCTCTTCTTTTTGTTGAAACTTAAGATGTTATGTAGAATGTCCCATAGACAGCTGAGAAGAATATGAATTCTTATGTGGTGGAGTGGAACACTCTGTAAACATCTACTAAGTCCAATTGCTCACAGGTCTGATTTACTTCTATGATTTCTTTGCTCACTTTTTGTCTAGTTGATATATCTGTTTGTGACAATGGGCTGTTAAGGTCCCTTGTTATAATTATTTGGTTCTTCTGTATTTGGTTTTTTATGTCCATTATTATTTGGCTTATATAGTTGGGTGCTCCTGTTGCATATATATTTATAACTGTTAGTTCTTCCTTTTTAATTTTTCCACTAATGAATACATAGTGATCTTCTTTATCTCTTTTAATCATTTTAGGTTTGAAGTTCACATTGTCTGCAAATAGAATAGTTACCCCTGATTTTTTCTGCATTCCTGTTGCATGGAATACTTTTTTCCATCCTTTGACTTTTAATCTGTGAGTTTCCTTTTGGATCAGGTATGTTCTTGTATACAGTACATTGTGGGATCCTGTTTCTTGATCCATTCTGTAAACCTATTTCTTTTGATAGATGAATTGAGGCTATTTACATTTATGGATATCACTGATACGCACTGGCTCAATTTTGCCATGTTATGTGTCAGTTGTTTGCTTTCTATTTTTCCCCCTTGTTTAATTGCCTTGTCCTACCTGGTGGTTTCTTTCTGTTGTTGTTCTGTAGATTTTGATCATTTTTATCTCTGTTTAGTATATCTTTCAGCACTCTATCTAGGGTTAGTTTGGTGAACATGAATTTCTTCAGTTGTTCTTTGTTATGGAAGTATCCTGTGTCTCCATTAAATGTGAATGGAAGTTTTGCTGGGTTCATCATTCTGGGTTGAAAGTTGTTTTGTTTCAGGGCTTGAAAAAACACTCCAAGCTCCCCTTGACTTGAGAGTTTGTGCTTTAAAGTTTGCTAAGATTCTAATGGGCTTTCCTTGATAGATGAGTTGTGTCATTTCTCAAAGAGCTTTTAGTATTCTGTTTTTATGCTGAATTTGTGGGATCTTGATTATTGTATAACTGGGTGTGGGTTTATATTGGTTGGGATTGTTTAGTGTTTTATACGCCTCACTTCTCTACATATCAGATTTATATCTCATGTTTGAGAAATTTTCTGCTATTAATTCTGTGAATATTCTCATTATGTCATTTGCATTGACTCCTGCATATTCACTCAAGCCTATTAATCTTATATTGTTTCTCTTGGTATCATCTTGAAACTGCTAGATTGTCATTTCATGCTCCTTTTTTATTTTTAAAAGTTCTATCCTTTCATGATCACTAATTGAGATCCTGTCCTCAAGGTCCTAAATTCTATCCTCAGCTTCACTTAAATGGTTTTGCCAGCTTTCAATAGACTGTTTTGTTTCTTGGATGTCTCTTTTAGTTTGTTTCATGAATTCTGCTTGTTTTCTATATTGTTCATTCAAGATTTCAATCAGTTTCCCATGCTCCTGTACTTTTTTATCTATTTCCTCTCTAGCTGTGCTGAGCAACTCCTTTACTAAGGTTGTTATTTCTGTCTTTACATGAGATATTACTTTTAATTTGATTTCCTCTATAGCCTCATGGAGTTGTTTTATTTCACTTGCTATCATTTCAGAGATTTCATTGTGTGACTTTTGAGATCCTCTAATTCAGTGTCTCCTGTCTTGTTCCCAGTGGACTAGATGTTTGATATTGCATTTTGCCTTTTCATTTTTTCATTTTCCCCTTTTGAATTAATATTTGGTCTTTCCATACCACTAGTGTCAACTGTTGGTACTGTGTATCTTGGCGTTCTACTGTTTGGTTGATGTTTGTGCAATTGCTGGGTCCCACAATGAAGAGGTGACCCAGTGAGCTGACTTCCCCCTGTGCTGCCTGTTGGGTGAGTCCTATATTCTTCCTGGGTTGACAAGCCTAGGAGTATTGATGTAGGTCAACTTTAATTCCTGCTATTACATTATGTTCAGGTTATTTCAGGTCATCAAATCTCCCTGTCCATAGTTTTTGTGTCAGATGAAGCCCTACTGTGTGCCTGTTTGTTTTATAAGCCCTTTGATTTTCCATAAGTTGGGGTAGGCCTTATTGGCACACTCCTCACCCTGATGTTCTGTGTGTAGGAAGAGTCACCCATACTCTTGCCAGACTCACCAAGGTCTTACAGTAGGGAACTTTCCTACTGTCCCTATTTATCCACTGTACACCTCTATTTTAGGGGTATACTCACCACACTGACTGGAGCCTGCTGAGATCCTCTATTTGGGTGAGGCTGTTACTGAATCTCCCATCAAGCTAGCATGGCTAATCTACAGTAGTCCGAGGTTCTGGGAGAAAGAGTGGGAACTGAAGATCAATAGCAGTATCTAGTCCAGGAAGTAGGGAGTGCCCCAAGGGGCCAGCAAGTGTCCTGTGTTTCATTGTCCACTAGGCATATGGGTAGCATGATGCAGCAGAGTAGGCAGTCTTGGGCTGAAGTGCGGGCTGGTGCCATTGGTCTGGGTGTTCGCAGGTTGTGTAGGAAGTGAGGTACTTGTGGTATACTTAGTCCTAGGATAAGGGGTGGGCCAGTGTCCTGTGTCCTTTGTCCATGGGTTATGTGTGAGGTATGGTGCAGGGATGTACACTGTCATGGGCTAAGGGGCAGGCTGGTGGCATCAGTCCAGGCATCCACAGGTCACGAGGGAGGCATCAACTATCTGCATCTTCTGGCAGTCCAGGATAAATCTTCCCCTTGCTTTTCTTTTATTCCAGTGATTCACAATCACCTGTTAATATGTCACTTTTCCAGCCTCCTCATACTCCAGTCCCTGTCAGACCTAATAAAAGCCCAATCACTTCTTTGTTCTTGTCTGAGGGATCCTTTTCCTCTTCTGCACTCCTCCCATACCCACAATAAAGGCCTTTTTCTCTGTCTCTCTGTCTCTCTGTCTCTCTGTCTCTCTGTCTCTCTGTCTCTCTCTCTCTCTCTCTCTCTCTCTCTCCCTCTTTCTGTCTTTCCATTTCTCAGTGATGCCAAAAATATCTTGGTGCTGTTACAAAGATCAGCTCAGTAAGTAGCTCCTAGAGTCCTCCTCCTGGTTTGAGGTCCTCACACCAACATGCTAGCTCAACACTTTCTCCTCCCTGCTTCCCAATTTCCTTCATCCTGCCACTGCTGTTACTAGCCTCCATTCAACACTGATCCACCTTAATTCTTAAAAGTTTTCACAAATGCCTGCTTAGGAGTTTTCTGCCTCATTTTCTTATTCTCTTTCAGAAATTGTAGGTCCATATCAGAATTCCTGCCACATCTTTCAAGACCCACCATTTGCCCCTTCAGTGACAACCAATGGGGACAAGCAGTGGGGGTCTCTTAGTCACACTCCTGAGATGGGTGATGACTCTCCAAAGTATTGTAACTTGTCTTTTGTAGCCTCTGGCTCACCTTTACTTCAATCACTATGGGAAATACTCCTTCACCCCCCCCCTTCAAAGCACACTCCATTTGAATGCCTGTTAAAACAATGGGGCACTTTCCATTGCCAGGAGACTATAAAATCTAAAAAACCTTACTTTTCAATGCTAAACAGCTTGACTATAGTACAAACTTAATACCAGCCACTGGTTAGAAGTGGCTACATTTGTTTTTGACATATTTGTGATCTAGACAATTTTTGCTACTGTAATGGCAAATGGTTGGAGATTCCTTATGCCCAGGCCTGTTTTGCTCTCAGGTCATGCCCCCCGCATTGAGGCATATGGGGCAGCGCAAGCACTTCTGACCTGCTCCATAATACCAACACCCCACCTGACAACTCCAATGAAACTATAGGTGCTATGCCTTCTACTATGATGCCCCCACCATACCCACAAAGTTCTCCCTGTTCTTCTTCAAAACTACCTTCCCTTCCTTCTTCCACCTCTGCCACCTCTTCTCCATTACCATCTTCTCCTCACTTTCTCATCACTTCTTCCCCTTCTGATTCCTCCTCTTCTCCATCATCACCATTTTCTCCCCCATCATGCCACATAGGGTCTCATTCCTCACACCCACTACAATCTTTTTACTATCCCCCATATTGTGGCCCCCTTCCTCTTGCTGCCAACTTGTAGCCCCTCCCAAACCTCACCATCATTATTTCTACCCAAACCTTTTAATATGGCACTCACCCCAATCTCTCCTTATTCTTCATGAGGTGACAGATACTGAAGGCTTAGTCTATGTTCAGGTCCCTTTTTCCCCTTCCAAACTTTCCCATATTTCTCACCACTTAGGGTCTTTCACCACTGACCCTCTCAATTATATGAAAAAGCTTAGATTCATTATTCAATTATGTGATTTATTCTATAAATATCTCTATGATTTTTTCTTCCACTCTTTCTCCTCAACAACAGATAGAACTCTGTCCAGTGGCTCAGGCAGCAGCAAGCCAAAAATATCAGACAGACCCTAAACATACTGCCAGGGTAATGGCAGTGTTAGTTGGAGACCTTCAATTGGTCTATCAACCCAATACCAGTGGTCCAGGCCATATGGCCCAGATAATAAGGTGTATCTTGACAAGTCTCAAAGAATTTTCACCTCAACAGAAAAATTAACAAGAATTTGAGGAACAAACTCAATGGGATGATGAGAACTCTGCTGAATTTCCCACTGATCTCACTGAGACCCTCAACAAATTTGCCAAGGTAAGTCCCCATTTGCCTGAGGAAATAATTCTTATTAACTGCAATTTTATCTCCCAGAGTTAAATAAGATATCACAGTTAAATTCACAAAGTCAGATATTGGCCTTCAGTCCCAACAGTGAGATTTCTAAATGTGGCTTTTTTGTTAATAGATACCAACAACAAGAACAAAAATGTCTTGAAAAGACAAAACTAAAATGCCACATTTGGCTGCTGCACTAAGGGCTTAAAACAAAACACAGGCCAAGAGAGAACCAAAGACCCAAACCTTTCCAGAATCATGATTCAAGTATGCAAAGAAGGACACTGGCCACAAGTTTGTCCTAACCCATTACTACCACAGGGACACTGTCTGATCAGCAACCAGCAAGGTCACTGGAAGTGTGACTACCCTGTCCTTCCTGTCCTCACAGGAGACCTCATCACTTTCACTGCCATACTCACCATTGGCTGATCTGCTTGGCATTGTCACTGAAGAGGATTGATGGGCCTCAGGGTCCATGATCCCCATCAAGGGATCTCTCTCAGAACCCCAAGGTATCTCAGACAACATGCTTTCTTTCCTTCTTGACATGGGGTCACCTATAGTGTTCTTCCTGAGTTCCCTGGCTGATGTCCCCAATCTACAATTTCCATTGTGGGAATTCACAGTCAACCTACACAGACATTCCAGACAGGACTCATCTTTGTAAGTTCAAAATCTTTTCTTTACTCACAATTTTCTTGTAATCACAACCTGTTCCCTCTGCTAGATAAAGACCTCCCTCAAAAACTCAATTTCTCTTATACTTTTTCTCTTCCCAAGGCCCTCATAGCTTAGACCCAGACATTATGCATCACTACTTCTGCCTCACCCCGTGTTTCCTCCCGTGTGGATCATGTAAACCTATGATCCCTCATCTGCTTATCAACAGTTGTCTTAGGGTCACTCACTCACCCTACAAGATACTTATTCTTCCAGTACTCAAATCCAATGCTTTCTACCACTTAGTTCAAGATCTTAGAGCCATTAACAATGTGGTGACTCCAATTACCCCAGTGTCACCAAACTCTTACAATATACTGTGCCATATTCTCCTTCCACCTCCCACTTTTCTCTGTTAGATCCTAAAGATGTATTTTCACCATCCCTTTATGCACTGAATATCATGGTCACTTCACTTTCACATGGACAGATGCAGACACCCACAATCCTATACAGCTCTCATGGACAGTCCTACCCCAGGTCTTCAGGGACAGTCCTCACTTCTTCACCCAAGTCCTCACTGCTGAACTCACAGCTCTGAATCTTAAGACTAGCACTCGCCTACAGTATGTCAATGACCTCCTTCTCTGTTTTCAGTCCCATCCTCTAGCCATACATCATATGGCTACTCTTCTCAAGACACAGATACAGAATGTCCTCCACCAAACTTGAAATAGTTTCAGCAAAGGTCATATATCTAGGGCTCATCCTTACCTCCACCTCTGGTTCCATAACCTCTGATCACACAGCACTACTCTGTGACATCTAGGTGCCAACTACAAAACAACACATTCCATATTTCCTGGGTTTAGTAAACTTCTTCCATCTCTGGATTCCCAACTTTTTTATAGTAGCTCAACCCATTTACAAGAAGTCCAAGGATTCCCTGTCAGACTCTCTAGTGTCACCACTCCTATACACGCTTGTTTCCACAAACTTAAAAAAATCATCCTAAGGGCCCCAGCTCTCACTCTCCCAAACTTCACCCAAACATTCATTTTACACACTCCCTCTGAAAATCATAATGCCATGGGAGGTATCAAACACAAAAAGGGACCTTCTTTTCAAGCAAGTGGGATACCTCTCAAAATAATTACACAACACATTATATGGTCATCTTCCCTGCCTTTGGGCTTTTGCCTCAGCAGCCACATTATCAAGAGGCCAAAAATTTCACTTTAAAACAAGCAATCACAATCCACTCACTTCATTACCTTAATCTGTTTAGTTCTCACAAAATAGTGCCTGCCTTGCTGATTTCTTTCCAACTACAAGTACACTGAATACTCATGTAAGACCCCTCAGTCACTATGTCCACCAACAGCTTCTCAACCCAGCCACCTTACTCTCTACTTCTCATGGGACCACAATTGCACTGATGTTTTACAGATGACCACTGCCCCTTGTCCCCACATTAGCAGCAGCACTTTTCCTACTGCTTCTAATACATGGTTCATAGAGGGCAGCTAAACAAACACAGATACTCAAAGAAGGGTAGGACATGCTACAGTCTAAAAAGGGCAGGAAATGCTATAGTCAGTGGCTTTAAAATAACAGAGGGAAGTCCTGTGCCATCCAGGGTAACTTCACAAAAGAAAGAACTTATAAACCTTGCACTAGCTCTTACACTGACCAAAGACAAAATCATAAACATCTATACTGACTCAAAATGCACATTCAGCATCCTTCATTCACATGCTACCATCTGGCAAGAAAGGGATCTAATCAACACTCAAGGAATCCCCTTCACTAACCCACCACTCATGCTCAAAGGCAGCACAAGGTAAAAAGAATTAGACAGTATACACAAACTCTGTCCACACATTTTCAGAATCAAAACTCTTGGTGGTGCTCTTCTTGGTGGGGGTTAGCCCCCTGTCTTCTTCCTTTTTCAGGACTGGTAATGATGATTATTATGATACTGTTCATAGGACTCTTTTCATTAACCTTTTTTGGATATTTCTCCAATACAAGATATGGGCTCAAATCACCAAGGGCTTCTCAAACTGACACTTCCTGATGCTTCTATGTGGTGGTGCTTCTATGAGGGCATCACCTGTCACCCCTATAAGACAACTATCCCTACAACAATGTCCCCATTCAGCAGGAATCAATCTAAAAGAATTATCACAACTCAGCAACCAAAAGACAGGATTGATGGATTTATGCCCAAGTGAAATACTCCAAGTCATCATGGTGATGGTCTAACATGGCTGAGAGACACCAGCAAAAATGGTATATCATCTTCCTGCTGCTTCTTCCTTCAACTCAGGATAAAACCTTCCTTTTCATGCATGCCAATGCTTCCTAATCAGCTCCTAATGTGTCACTCTGCATGCATTCTCTACCTCCAGCCCCAGTCAGACCTAATAAAATCCCAACCATTTCTTTGTTCTAGTCAGCAAGAAGCGTCCACACTTCTGCAATCTTCCCATATTCACAATAAAGGCATCCTGCTCTCTCTCTCTCTCTCTCTCTCTCTCTCTCTCTCTCTGTGTGTGTGTGTGTGTGTGTCTATGTCTCTCTCTCTCCATTTCTCAACTGCACTGAAAAACCTAAAGTATATATTCAATGACAGTTAGTATATTAATAAATAGACACTTAAATAACCCTAATACATTTTTCACAGGACAAACAGTGAGTAAATAACAAAAAATTTAAGTCTTAAAATTCATAACATGTTTCCATCCAGCTTAATAGCTAATTAAGATACTAAAAGATTGTGTTTATAAATAAAATGTTTATTTTTATTTGTTCATAAAAATTTAAGTTAGCTTAATTAAAAAATAATACAGCTTACAGTGTTTACATGTTATTTGGCTCTCACAAGCTATCTAAAGAAATTATTTATATTTAAGTAGGCTATAATCAAAAGTTTAGGGTTTTTATGTGTAAAACAATGAGCTTCTCTCCACAAACTAAGGGGTAGCTAGTTGTGACTAGCTACCTTTTAGACGTCGTTTGCCAAACTAGCATGAGACCCCCCAGTCAGATGACACCTTTTCAAAGTTTATGTAATGTATAACTTATGTATGTGGTACAGTATTTGGAGATGTGCAAAAACTGTGCAGTCAATGTCACACACAAAACTTAAAGGCTAGTCATTATATACCAGTAAGGTACATCTAAAGATAGGTGTATTGTTCTTCAGTGGCAACCTATTAAGAGATAAAAATTAGGTAAAATGCCATTTAATACCAAGCTTTTTAAGTTTAATAAAAAATCTAATGACTGCATTTTGCCTCTGCGGTTAGACTCCCAGATTTAAAAAGAGAGAGCTAAAAAATGGGAACCCAGACCTTGGAAGGTGTCAGGTCATAATTAAGATAAGAATTTCTGGGAATAGTTGGCATACAAAGCAAAAATGTAGTCAGGAACATAAAAGGGTAAGCATCCTCCTCACCCACCTCTGATAAAGCAAAATGAGATAAGAAACAGCAGCCTAAAGGCCTTTATTTAATGTGGAAATCACACAGTTTCCCTTTATTTAGTCATTAACTCTAACTTACAATTCTATAAGATCCTCCCCATACTCTTATCCTCCACAAAGGTTAAGGAAAGACTCAAGGCCTAAAAGAATGCAGACAGAAGTGCCTCTGTTCCAACAAAGAGAAAGAGCTTATCCAAGGGTGACAACTTAAAAGTACCTACATTGAACAGGGTGTAGAAATCATTAGTCCTGAATAAAAAGGAGCTAAAGCCAAAAATTCAGGGATTTTTACCTCTCATGTCCTCTGCTCTACTGAGAAAATACTTTAACTTCTTTCTTTAATATATTTTTCCAAACAAAGCATGTTAAACTCTAACTCTTTGTATGATTATTAAATCTGAGAGTTTAGGAACCCAACAGTTGCATGTCCCAGAGGAGCAGTGGTGCCTACATCCCAAACTGCCACAACTATCATGCTGTTAGAGAGTCACTCAGAATGATGCTGTCATTTCTGTGTGGAAGTGTTACAGGGAGCTGAGCTAGTTAGAAATATTATAAGCAGACAGACAAGGCTGGGCCCTCAAAGGAACCAGTGCAGAAGAGCAGATGGCTCGTGACCTCTGTGAAGACAGACATCTCCATTGTGGGCCAGATCTCAAGACAAAGGACAAGAAAACACAACCTCATCCTAAGGATTGATAGTTCAAATAGTTCTCTATCACCCTGAGGGAGTACAGAGTCACCATCCCGCTCCTCTACCTAAAATTCATTCTTGGATTTTAGAGAACAGAGACATATAGTAAGTCAGGAGTTATATTCCCCTATATCAATTCCCCTGTATAAAAAGAGTCAGAAAAATCTCCTGGAATAGATACAAACATCTGATCTGAGTGTGGAAACAAAATTGTCAAAACACAGCTACGGAAGGTGAATTTAAAAGCACAATTTAAAGAAGATGCTTGGAAATTACAGAAACTTGATTCAAGGTGTATTAGTGTAGTATGTATAAAGCATAAAATTAGATGGAAACAATGGGAAAATTAGAGACTTTGGAGAGCATTGAATCACATCCATTGGACTCAATACTCATCTATAAAAACAGGTCAGACAGAGTATTATCTTAGTTTAAATTATAATGAAATGAGAGTCTTTCTGACTGGCAAATGGATCAGAATTTTAAAACCCAAGGAAAATCTCAGTTTGTAATTTGAGGAAACAGAATAAGAAAATAATTAGAAAAAAATGAAACATAAAATTGGGAATACCATAGTGTGATATTTTTACCTGAACTCTCTGAGTTAATGACTATCTGTCTATCTAACCATGTCTTTCTTTCTCTCCCCACATCTCTCTCTGTCTCTGTCTGTCTCTCTCTTTCTCTAACTCTCTCTCTCTCTCTCTCTCTCTCTCTCTCTATATATATATATATATATATATATATATACCCTGAGGAAGTCAGGAGTCTATATATGTGTATATGTATGTATGCATATTTGTCCTGGGAATACTTGAATCTCCTTGCATATTGTTTCCATTAATCTGTAAATATACCAATACAGTTTGAATTACTCTGCAAATCTTTTATACTTTCATACCTTTAACAGTGCTGTGTACCTGACAGACATCACTTTTTGCACTTTGCATAGAGCATAAACAATGCAGTTTTAACTTAAAATGAGTTTACACATCATTTAGATATTGTCAGTTAAGCATAACATGCAATCAGAAGGAAGATACAACAGTGATAATGAAAATTTTAGAGACTGAATGCTGACCTGTGACCAAAAATCCACCTATTTATTACACACATTGCCATGAAATGTCAATACTCAGGTTTCAGTTTAGAAAAAATAATTCTACATTAACATTTTTGTCTTAAGGAAACACACGATGAATGTGCCGTGGGTTAAAAACTACTGGCTGAGATTATACAAAAGGCAAGCCAATGAGAAAAGTCCTTTTAAGGGGAGGAGAGAATAAATAATGCTTATTATGTAACTTGATAAGAACCACTTGAGAAAAGAATATTGTGGTACATGCATTTTTTGAAATAATGTCATGGTTTATGTCAGTGGCCCCCAAGCCTCATGTATTTGTATTGTGCATTTGTGATTGGTTCATTGTCTAGTGCTTGGATTGGTGGTCTCAGTGCTACATCCTCCTTGGGGTGGAGCCAGGATGTGATGTAATGGTCAGAAGAAGGGTTGTCTCTCTCTCTTGCCAGTTTCTGCCTTGCTGTTTGCAGCCACCTTGAACTGGGGTCCGCCATGCCACCCTGCCTTGGAGCCAACTGAGTATAGACTAAAGCCTCCAAAAACTGTAAGAAATAAATCTTTCCTTTCCCAACTTTCGGCATCAGGTATTTCGTCTCAGTGACTTGTAAAAAGTAACTAAGACAGATTTTGGTACCGAGAGTGGGGTCATTGCTGTGATTATACCTGACCATGTTTTTTGGGAGGCTTTAAAAATGGATTGTGGGCAGAGTTTTAAAAGGTTCAGACATGTCACCTAGATGCTAGAACTAGAGCAACTTAGGTTGTTCTGTAAAAGAGATTCTGGTCAGAGGTCAGGAGACCAAAAGGCTGATTAAAAAGCCTGATATTAAGACCAGGCTTGTGAGGTTTCTGCTGGAAAGGAAGACTATATTGGTTGTTAGACTCCCTATGATGTGTGTTATGGCTTGGCAAACAGTTTGTCTGTATTTTGCTCATGCCCAGAGACTTTGCCTGAGACTGAGATTAAGGGTAATGGACTGATTAATCTGGCAAAGGAAATTTCAAGGCAGTCAAATGTTGAGGCTGTGGCATGGCTATTGTTGGGGGCTTTTAGCCAGATCTATATTGCAAATCAAGAGCAAAAAGCCCAGCAAGATAATTTAAAACACTGTGAGCTTGGCCAAAAGAAAATTCTCCAGTAAAGCTGTGGATTGTAAAGATAGAGCTGAGACTTTGATTGCTGATAAAAAACCAGAGAGATAAAAAAGATGGCCTCTGGGCATCCCAGGAAGCAGTGGGTCTCCACCCTTTGCAGCCCCCAAACTGCAAAAGTGAAAGAATTTTCTCAGATGAGAAAGCTTCAGAGCACCATGCTCCAGAAATAAACCTTCCATTCCCAACTTTGGGCATCAGGTATTTTGTCTCAGTGACTAGTAAAAAGTAACGAAGACAAGTGATATCTGTTATATAAAGGGTTATATTTAGTCACATTTGGTGGAGAAGAAAATTAATATCTTCAAAGTTCTTCTATGTTATTAAAGAGAAAACCCAGAACAGATTCATTCAGAAGATGTGATTAAAACTAGTGTCAGATGTTAAAGAATTGCATACTGCTGCATAATAAGCATTTACAAAGATTCTGGTGGTAATAGAAAGTAGGCCAAATTATTTATTAA
>PVJX010032550.1:0-20295 GCA_004027295.1 Dolichotis patagonum
ATATATATATATATTGGCCAGGCTGTGAGCTCCTGGGCTCAAGCAATCCTCCTTGCTTGGTCCCCAGAAGCAAGGACTATAGTTATATGCCACCTCACCTTGCTCGAACCTTTTAATTCCTTGTTAGTATATCACTTAATTCTATATCAGTGTTAACAGTGTTACTTTCCCATGTGTAAGAAACTACATGGTGTTGCAGACATCATATGTTGTTTTAGTTCTCTTTTAACTTGTTCCTTTATTTTTGGCAGTATCCAAATACATATCTTTTTTCTTTAACAGGGAGAAAAATGAAAGATACTACTGTGTTCTTTTCAATGATGAACACCATTCATACGACCATGTCATATATAGTCTACAGAGAGCTCTTGACTGTGAACTCGCAGAGGCCCAGTTGCATACCACTGCCATAGACAAAGAGGTTTGTTATCACCATTTGAATTATGGTACTATCTTACATCAGCTGCCTGGCAGTTAAGGGTTGACACCCCTTGCCAAGTTCTTTGGTGTTGTGTTAAATACAACCACCCTCTCCATTTATTCCTTACATCTTAAGTAGATTGATTAGGACTTTACTTTTGTGTATGTATGTTTCATAGCTTTAAATAACCTTTTTTTAACTTCTTCTTTTATTCTAAATGATTAGAAAGTTACTCAATATATTTGATAAAGCACAGATAAAAATAGCAACTTCATGGGGCTGGGGATTTATCTCAGTAGTATAAGGGCCTGCCTGGCAAGCACAAGGTCCTGAGTTCAATCCCTGGTACCAAAAAAAAGAAAAGAAAAAAAAAGCAACTTCATGCTTTTCTGTTCTTATAATTTATTTTGTAAATTAGGAAATGTTGATCATTTCTAAAATTTCCAACATAGTTTATATTATTTTTATTTTTTATTTTTTTTGAGAGAGGGTCTTGCTATGTAGTTCTGGCTGATATTAAACTCGCTATGTAGGCCAGGCTGGCCTCGAGCTCGTGGCAATCTTTCTGCCTCAGTCTCCTGAGTGCTGAGATTACAGAAGATACCACCCACATGTATCTCTATATTATTTTTAAAAATATAGTCTATGGCATAGTTTTTGTTTAATATCCATCCAAAGCAAAAATTAGTTTTTTAGGTAAAATACATGTCTGAAAGGAATATTAGCTTAATTCTTATCTCTGAGAAGAATATGATAGAAAAATACCATGATACTAATAACTGAAAACCTCCTTTTTTGTGTTTTTGATTTTTTTCCAATATTAGGGATTGACTGTAGGTCTTTACTCATAGTAGGCAAGCACTAAACTTTTGAGCTATGTCCCCAGTTCAAAACTTTCCATTTTAAACTTCTTTTTTAATATAGTTATAGAATAGATGGTTAATTTCCTTTCTTTGTGTTTCTTTTGTATATCTTATAAGATTGCAGATCTTTAAAGAAAGGGCAAATGAGCTGAAAAAAGTATGAACAGTTAATAATGGTCAATATTTGCTAGGTTTTTATACAGACATATTTGACTTTGCATGTAATGCTTCATTTACACCTGAAAACAGCCCTTTCAGATAGGTACTGTTATTGTCTCTATTTCATAAATCCATGTGCTGTGCTTGAGAACTCAAAGGAGCAATATTTTGGCACATCTGTAACCTGGAATGTGTAACCCATTCCAGGTACACAACAATTCTTGTTAGAAAAGTCTTTAGACTTTTTCATGTGTCTCCTATAGGGAGCTTATTAAAAATGTAGGTTCCGATTTTGTAGGCTTGATATGGGGTGTTCAGTTCTTTATAACAATTTCTTACGTGTTTTTGATACTCCCAATGCAAGGAGCCATATTTTGACTAGCATGATTCTTTTCCACAATTTCCATGTTTTATAAATAACTCTGGCCAAGCATGGGAGGCAGGATTGCCTTAAGTTTGAGGCCACCATGGGCTACATAATGAGTTCAAGATGGCCAGCCTGAACTATAGACAGGGAGAGCTTGTCTTGAACAGCCAAAATAATAGTAGTAGTAGTAGTAGTAGTAGTAGTAGTAGTAGTAGTAATTACAACAACAACAATTCTATCTTTGCTCAACGGCTAAAAAGATCAGTTGTGGGCTGGGGATTTAGCTCAGTAGCTTAAGTGCCTGCCTGGCAAGTGCAAGGTTGTGAGTTCGATCCCCGGTACCAAAAAAAAAAAAAAAAAAAAAAAAAACAAATAAAAAGATCAGTTGTTCACTGATATATTTAGCATATAAAAGTGAACTGAGTTTTCTCCTAAGTTTTGGGTGGCCCCTTAAGTTAGACATCATCAAGAGGAGGGAATAAATCTGTGATAAGATCACTGTTTCAAGATCACTGTTTCCAGATTATTTAGAATTTGACTAAACTCTAGAGTTTTGTTGACATCAAGGCCAGCCTGGGCTACACAGTGAGACCCTGCCTCAATCAGTCAATCAGTAGCTCTTGTTGTTGTTTTATACACCATAGTTGGTCATTCCTAAAATCAGATTTACTGAAAGGAAGTAGAAAGCATGAGTTTGAAAAGGGATGTATTTATTTACACGTTTCAAGTTTAAGAAGTGGTAAGTAAGGCATTTATGAAGGAAGACAAAACAAGTGACAAGAGGCAAGAAAAAAAAAAAATAAGAAAACCAGTAAGAGGCAGGAAGCAGGAGAAAATGTCAGAGAGCCAGGCGTGGGGGTGCATACCTCTATTAGTCCCAGCACTGAAGGCTGAGGTAAGAGAATCAGTGCGAGTTCCGGGCCAGCATAGGCTACAGAAATGAGTTCTAGGCCAGCCTGAACAACATAGTAAAACTCTGCATTGTGGTTTGTGTCTCGATGTTCCCCCAAAACCTCATATGGGCATGAGGGGCAGGCCTTTTGAAGATGCGGAGTCTAGCATTTGTGATTGTTTCATTGTATAGCTCTGAGGTTGGTGGTGTGAGTGTTGTACCCACCTAGGGACAAGCAGCCTGCGTACATTATAAGGGAGAGAAGAAGGTGTGCTTTTCCCTTTTTTGCCCTTTTGCTCTTTTTGCTCCTGTCACTTGTGGCTGCCATGAACAGTTGCCCCTTAGCTATGTCACTCTGCTTTGGAGCTAGCTGAGTATGGACTGAAACCTCCAAAGACTGTAAGCTAAATGAACCTTTCCTTCCTTCACTGTGGGTGTCAAGTAGTTTGACCTAGCCACAAGAGAAAAGTAACCAAGACACCCTGTGTCCAAGAAAAAGAAAAAAAAAAAGGCAGAGAAAATATACTAGAGAAAGTGATGTGTGTTACTGTGGATTAAACCTAGGACCTTTGCATTGAGCCACATTCCCAGCCAATTGTTTATTTCAAGATGGGGTCTTGCTAAGTTACCCAGACTGGGCTTGAATTTGTGTTCCTCTTGATTTAGCTTCCATGTGCTGGAATTACAGGATGTGCCACCACATTAGGTCAGACTAATTTCTTTTAAAACAACCCGATAAAGAATTTTTGTTTTCAAATGGCAATCTATCAAATAGCTTAAGAAGTGTAATTTATTTCTTATGTCTGCTTTCTTCCATTTTCTTTACCTGTTTGTTTTACAATAATAAACTCATACTCTCTATGCATTTTCTTCTCTCTACCCTCTCTCCTTTGATAAATACCAGTTTGTGATAATCTCAGTTCAGTAAACATTCCTTTAGGCACTGAGAGGAAATGTAAAGATTAGTCAGATTATTCTCTTGTCTTCAAGGGATTATTTTAGTGAAAGAAACAGGCATTCAAGATCATTTTAAAGATGTGTGGCTCTTTCCAGTCCACATTTTGCCACTTTATATATAGAGTTAACATTGCAGATTGTAAGAAACAATCATAGTAAACCTAAAGATACAATATTCCTAAACCATTACTGTTGAGCTACCATGATCCTAGGACTCAGAGAAAACACATACAAGTATGCAAAGCCAATTTCTCAAAAGAAGAGTTAGCTTGGGAAAGTATGATTGCGTGCTTTGTTGACTTCAGATAGAATGTAAGGATCTAGGTCTCCCAGTGTAGTGACTTTGTCCCATTTTATCATTTTTCCCTACTACCACCTCTTCCTTTCAAACTGAGCTTCAAGTGATTTGTTTTTATTTATTTGTTTCTTTTGTGGTACCAATGGTCAAACCCAGGGCCTTAGCACTGAGCTACATTCCCAGTTCTTGTCTTTTTTTTTTTTGGTACCAGAGATCGAACTCACAATCTTGCGCTTGCCAGGTAGGCACTTAAGCCACTGAGCTAAATCCCCGGCCCCCCAGTTCTTGTCTTATGGGATCCTCCTGCTTTGGCTGTCCAGAATGCTGGGATTATAGGCATTTGCTACTGTACCTGGCAAGTAGCTTAAATTTTGTTGGCTCTTATTTGGCAAGATGGTCACTGCACCTTTTATAGTCAGGATTTGTCCTTGTGGCTGGGTATAGAGGCAGAGCATTCTGCATTAAATGAATTTAAGGAGAGGACTTTTAATATATTCTTATGACAGAATATGATAAGATCATTTTTCTTGTCTGTTGGATTACTCTGGATTCCTTCCATGAGCAACACACAAATGAGGCAGAGCTCTGGGAAGGTTTCATCAAATTCCTATAGCTGCTGTTACTCCTTTCTTTTCAACCTACTTCCTTGTAATATTCACCTATACATAAGTAATTTTCTGAAAATTATTCATTGTTCTTTACTTCTACCTACTTGGAGAATAACCAGATTAATGTTACTGTGTTAGTGAATTTTACTTTAGGCACTTGGATTTGGAAGGAATTTTGGAGTTCTTATTTTTTTTAATTGGTAGAATTTTTTTTTAAATATTGGGTAATATTTCAGAAATTTGTTTCTTTGTTTTGTATTTTTAGATTTTTTTTTGCAGTACTAGATGTTGAACCCTTTACACTGAATTACATCCCCAATTCCAGCTCCTTCATTTTTTAGTTTCAGACAGGGTCTCACCAAAATTCATTCTTCCATTCATCCTTTGATGGACATAAGTTGCCTCTACTTTTCAACTGTTTTGTAATAATGCTGTTATACGTGATTGTACAAATAACTGAAGCTTGTTTTCAGTTGTTTTGTGCATGTATGCAGAAAGGAAATCACTGGATTATATGGGACTTTTATATTTCATTGTTTGAAGGACTGCCCATACTATTTTCCATAGCAGCTGTACCATTGTGTATTTTCTCTGGCAATCCTCAAATGTTCTAGTCTATCCACATCCTTGCTAGCACTTACTATTTTCTGTTTTTATAACAAATATCCTAATGCATGTGAAGTGTGTCCCCCTGCCCTCACTGCTTTGGGTTGATTGTCAGTATTTATGCATATAAATTTATTAAGTCTTGTATATATATATATATTATATATATATATATACATACATACACACACGCACGCACGCACATACATTTTTTTGGTTTTTGCTTTTTGTGTTTTTATATTTTTATTAGGGCTTGAATTTATTGTCTTTTAAAAATCCCTTGTGGCTTGGCTTTTTGTGCATTATTTTTCCTATGTATGCAAGGGAAGAGCTATATCACTGAGCCTATTTTTCCATGTAATGGTAACCCTGCTGGTATAATTAACAATTCAAATATATTTGTATAGTTCTTGTATATACGTGCTAATGAGCTAAAGAAGAAATATTGCAATATAGCTTTAAGTACAGACTCGAACTGAAGCACCACTTTTTACTTTCTGATTTGAAGGCAAATCTCCCTAAATCTCTGTATCTTGGTTTTCTTCTCTGTAAAATAGGCACAATTTCCTCACAGAGTTATTGCAAAGGCTACATGAAGAGGATAATACTTTAAGTATGTTATAGAACACATATTGAAGAGTTCTACATTCATTCATGAAAAAATTTAAAACTCATAGCAAAAGTTTGGTAAACCTAAGTTATTATCTGATACAAATAAAAAGTATACTATGTTAAGTAAAAAACAGGTATTCTCTTACCCACCAGGAAAACTAGCATCCTAAACTTCATAAATTTTCTCCTAGAGGTGGTGAAAGTTTAGATGCTTCATGAAAATGCTAACCATGGCTGGGCATAGTGGTACATGCCTGCAATTCCACTTGGAGGCTGAGGCAGGAGGATCACCAAGAGTTCAAGACCAGCCTTGGCCGCATAGTGAGTTCAAGGCCAGCCTGAACTACATAGTGAGACCTGTCTAATAAAAAAGAAAAAAGTGCTTAACATTTATGTCTATCTTCCAGGTACTGTCCTATAACCTTAAAACTTTTAATCAATAGGCGATTTTCCTTTTCAATATGTGATTAATATTTGACAGTTCTTTAGGTCTGTGTAGTGTATCTTATTTACTGATTGAGGTTATCATCCCACTACCTAATTTTCATTTTTGTTTATAATTAGGGTCGTCGGGCTGTCAAAGCAGGTACTTATGCTGCTTGCCAGGAAGCAAAGGAAGATATAAAGGTAACTTTCAAAATTAGGAACTAAGAAAATTGTACATTATAAGAACCCAGTATAACAAGTAAAGGGATCATATTGTTGAAGTTATTTGACATCCTAAATAAAATTACTATTGGGGCACTTAGACTCAGAGATTTAGAACTGGCTGGGTTATGTGATTCTTTTTTCTTTGCCTTTTTTTTTTCTTTTTTTAAAGAGTAGATTACTTAACTAAAAGAAAAATTTACTATATTAGTTTTTTGGTGTTTTAAAATTTTTTGTTGTTAATTTCATTTGTAGAGTCATTCAGAAAATGTCTCTCAACATCCACTTCATGTAGAAGTATTATACTCTGAAGTTATGGCTCATCAAAAATTTGCTTTGCGTCTTGGTTCCTGGATGAACAAAATTATGAGCTATTCAAGTAAGTATACATCCTATTAGCCTTGTTTCTGATAAGCTATTTTGTTCTTTATGGTCACAAATTAATAGAAAATAGAAAATAAAAATTAATTTTTTTTCCTTTCTGATCTGATCAAGTATCCATTTTGATCAATTTTCAGTCCTATATTTCAAATGCATAATATCATGAGCTGTTCTGTAGAATGCATAATATCCAGTAATGTCCTTTATTGGCTCTTGATTCTTTGATGTTGACAGAATTATTCTTGACATCTATCATAGTATGATTAGTTTTTTCATGTGTTATAAGAAATATAATTTTAGGAGAAATTTCATAAGAATGAAAATTACCTGATTTTTATTTATAGGTGATTTTAGGCAGCTATTTTGCCAAGCCTGTCTTGGAGAAGAACCTGACTCTGAGAATCCCTGTCTCATAAGCAGGTTAATGCTTTGGGATGCAAAGCTTTATAAAGGTAAATAGACCTTTACCTATGCTACTTACTGGGAATTAAATAAAAAAAGATAATAACTTTAAGGTTTAATTGTGAAGATATAACATGTGAAGTCAACCAATCAATTTGTTTTTTTCTGTATTAAAAGCTAAACATGGTGGCACATGCCTATAATTGAAACCTCAGCACTTGGGAAGGCTGATGCAGGAGGATCATTCTGAGTTCCAGGCCAACCTGGACTACATAAGCAAATTCAAGGCCAGCCTGTACTACATAGCAATACCCTGTGCCAAAAAAAAAGGAAAGAAAAGAAAACTAGGCCTTTTAATTATACTGCCTTTTTATTTAGTCAGGACCAGTTAAAAAGAGTATCTATATATATATTTATATAGTAATGCATTTATTAAAGTTACATCTTCATTTTAAAAATCTAAATGAATGTCAGGTATGATGGTGCATACCTCTAGTTCCAGTACTGTACTTAAGGGATTGAAGCAGGAAGATCACTGCAAGTTTCAGGCCAGCCTGGGCAACATAGTAAGTTGAAGGTTAGCCCGGACTACAGAGTAAGACCCTGCCTCAGGAAAAAAAAAAAAGACAAAAAGAAAAATTAAATAAAAGCCAAGCAGGGATAGGGATTTTCTCAGCACTGCCTGGCAAGTGCGAGGTCGTGAGTTCGATCCCTGGTAAAAAAAAAAAAAAAAAAAAAGCCAAGTGTAGTGGTGCATGCCTGTAAGCTCAGCTCCTCAGAAAGCTGTGGCAGTAGGGCTGTGAGTTTAAAGGCCAGCCTGGAGAAATTAGTGAGGTCCTAGCTCAACATAAAAAATAAAAAAAGGACCAGGCGTTCTGACATATGCATATAATCCCACTATACTGAGAGGATCACAAATTTGAGCCTACTGTGGGCAATTTAGTGACTTAGTAAGAGAGAACCTGCCATGAATTTTTTTTAATTTTTTTAAATTTCTAAGACAGGATCTTGCTATGTAGTTTAGGTTGGCCTCAAACTCACTGTGTAGTCTAGGTCAACCTCAAATGCATGGCAATCCTGCCGCAGTCTCCTGAGTACTGGAATTAGAGCTGTGCAACACCATTCCTGGCACTAAAAAATTTTTTAAAGGGCTGGTGTTGTAGCTCAGTTCACACCTCCCCCAAAAGAAGTGCAGAAAAAGAAAGGCAGTATAATGTATGTATATGTGTGTGTGTGTGTGTGTGTGTGTGTATATTTATATTTTAAACTTAACTGTTAAATATTACAGTCATAAATGTGATTCATAATTGTCCTTGAGGTCTATTAACATGCAAAATACTTTTATAATATTTTACTACTTCTAATGACTAGAATAACATTTTTTGCCTTGGCAATATCTTATCACCCAATCCTAAATGATGTATAGGTGCCCGTAAGATCCTTCATGAACTGATCTTCAGCAGCTTTTTTATGGAGATGGAATACAAAAAACTCTTTGCTATGGAATTTGTGAAGGTAATTGCTACTTATAAATATTAATAGGCAGTTTTTATAAATGAAGTAATAGAAACAAAGATATTTATGAATTGAAAGAATTGAACTTTGTGTTTTCTTTGTCAAGAGTTCATTATTTTATGTTACATTGACATATTTATGAATGTCATTTGATAGTGTAGAAACACTGATCCTGGAGATAGATGGAAAATGACTTATTTTCCTAGATTGAATGAAGAGGGTATGACATTCACACACTTTTTCATTTTGATCATCATTTATTTCTCTGTTATTATATAAGTAGTGACTAAGAGAACATCCAGAACAGGAACAGATACATACATTAAAGAAAAAAGCAGGAATTTGATGCTCAAGAGTTATACCTAACCGAAACTAAAACACAAGGGTAAAGATCACACCTTTTTGGTCTGTATATTGGTCTGTTGTATATCCCTTATAGTTTTATACTTTTTTGTCTGCTGTCAGAGACCTGGCCAAGATCTGAAACGAGTGTATGGCAAAGGGTTAAATGAGACAAGTAGTATGATTTTAGGGTTTCAGGAGGATCAAAACCCAATAGCAGAGTTCAAGACTGTAGGGGCTGAGACAAAGAGCTTCTCTGGGTGGCACATATTTATTAGGTTTTCAAACAAAGGAGATACTGAGGAAAGCACAGGAACTGAGCAGGACCTTGGGAGTCACTTCAAAGACTTCTCCAAGTAGTAAATCATGCCAATTTAGGAGAACTGTCTTATCTCCATGATGACATTTATGGTGGGAATGAGATAGCAGGAGTTTCGATCCCTGGTACAAAAAAAAAAAAAAAACCCCGCACATCACATTTAAGGTATTCAAACTACAGAGCACCGAGATAGCAGGAGTGAGATGCCTGCAGCTGCAGTCTCTATCTAGTTAATTGGGCTCAGAGCCAAGTGTCCTCAGCTGTGGCCTTTTGAGGTGTCTCTGGCATCACAGGCCAATACAGGTCTCAGCCAAGACCAGTGATTCATAGAGGTTCACTTACTATGAATCTGCTGCCCCATCTCTAGACAAGGGGCCTAGGCCTAGGACAGACTCACAGATAAACATAGAAAGCCAATTAGTTGATTTTAAATCCTTCTCAGAGCTGCTTCATAGTGGAGACCATCAGTCTTCCAGGATAGGTTGCAATATTACATAGAACAAGAAATTCTATAAATTTTTTACTTGGCCTTTTATGAAAATATAAGCAAATATTTGTTGATTTCTTCTGATTTTGAGTTACAGATAATTCTGTAAGACTTAGGACAGGATAAGATAGGACCCAGAATGGAATTAGGAGGAGAGAAAGAAATGGTAATTGTTGTAGGCAATGATTCTTGTGTGGTAGGGTAGAAAACCTGCATTACCTGGGCATTGTAGTGCAAGCCTATAATCCCAGCATTCTGAGAGGTTGAAGGAGGAGGATTGTGGATTGAAGCCCAGCATAGGCAACTTAATGATTTAGTGAGACCCTGTTTCAAAGTAAAAAAATAATAAAGAGCAGGAGATGTAGCTCAGTGTATAAGTCCTGGGTATTCTTCTAAAACTCATTAAAGAAAGAATGTTGGGCCATGTGTATGTTCTGAAATGAGATTTTATTTGCTTATACTAAAACTAGCCTCTTAATTAGATGGTAATTTTTTTAATATGGCATAATTTAACTCTGTAGAGATTCCAAACCAAGTATTCAACTCGGTGCTTACACATATAGATGCTTGATACATGACTGTCTATATTACTAATTTGGGAGATTTTCAACTGGTATGCACCAGTATGGATAAAAAGTTATTCAGAGCCAGTATGTGGATTGAGTCTGATTGGCTGGTTTTCTGAGTCACATCAGTTGTTAAATACTTTAAATATATTCCCTGTGCTATACCACTGGAATAGAAACTACTAAAAATTGCTCCAGATTGTTTGCAAAAAGGATAAACTGTATCACTGCACTCCTTCATGATTTCACCTGTGTTTTTTGTTTTATTCTTCCACTTCTGCTAGATTGGATAGCTGAATTAAAAAAATTTTTTTGGTCCTTTGTTTGAGACAGGGTTTTCACTATGCAGTTTAGACTGCCTTTGAACTTACAGCAGTCCTCCTGCCTCAGCCTCCTGAGTACAGGGGTTATAGGCATGTGCCTCTATGCCTGGCCTGTTCTTTTTTAATTGTTGATTTTTTTCTAGGATATTTTTGTTGGTTATTTCATACCTGAATAAATAGGAATTGGATTATGTTTTTCATCTTATGATGAAAAGTTTGCAACAGTTAGTAAAATCAAGATTTAAAAATGGTAGTGATTTAATAGTGAATTGTAATTGATTCTTCACTTGTATCTTTCAGTATTATAAGCAATTGCAGAAAGAATATATCAGTGATGATCATGACAGGAGCATCTCTATAACTGCACTCTCAGTTCAGATGTTCACTGTGCCTACTCTGGTATGTGTCAGTTATTTCTTTGTAGTCTAGACCAAAGTGACTTTGCTTTTTACTAATTTCACTTAATGGTAATTAAATTAAACAATGTTAGAATCACTAAATTGGGCTAATTCCATTTGGAAAGCTGAAAATGCTTCAGTAGTATTTGCATGAAAATACATTGTGCAAGACTGAGTAATTGGACACTGCCTTTGTCCAAATGTCCTGATTGCTGCAGATGCCATCCAAAGCTGATTTCTCACTTTCTAGCATAACTGAGAAGCACTGCATTTTCGATACCAAACTTTAAAAATATTTTACTCTTTTTAGTTTTTGTTTGGGGTAGACAAATAGAGTAAAATAAGACTAGAAAAAAAGAGAGTATACCTGTCAAGATGTGTCGAGATGTATGAAATGGTGTTACATAGGCCTGAGAGGAAAATGGAGGATTTTGTCTCTTTTTTGTACTATTATTTTCCTATTTCTGCTGGACAATTTGATTAGCTATTCTTAATTTTCCTTTTCAAAATGCCAGAGGAAAAAATGAGGAAGAAAAATTGCTTTGGATGCATAGGGAAAATGCCATAATAGATGTTAATGTGATTGAAGTGAAGGATATCTTTGTGTGATTACTGATGATAAATGTTTATTTACATAACCTGTATAAGGAGCTTGGAGTATCCAGGCAAGTGTTTTTTAGTTACTGAAGAATAGAGTTTTTATTGATAGAAACTGACTTCTCCGTAAGTTGTTGTTCTCTGAAACTGAGGACCATGTTTATTGCTCAATAAACACTTACTGAAAGTTACTACTGTCCAAACAAATGAACTAATAAAGTCCCTACTATGATAAATTAATACTAAAGACAGTATTCTTGAAATATTCCATAGGCTCGACATCTTATTGAGGAGCAGAATGTTATCTCTGTCATTACTGAAACTCTGCTTGAAGTTTTACCTGAGTACTTGGACAGGAACAATAAATTCAACTTCCAGGGTTATAGCCAGGACAAATTGGGAAGAGTATATGCAGTAATATGTGACCTAAAGTAAGTGATTGGAATCAAAATGTAAGGGCAAAACACAATATGCATGTGTATTATGTTTTGCACGTAAACTTCTGCTGGTCCTTTTGGTATCTGGGATTCTTACTCTAATGATGGTGAGTACAAAGAACTATTATTACTTCATGTTAATACAGTTGGCTGTCTACATCCAAGGGTTTCACGTCTTGTGGAGTTAGTCGACTGCATACTGAGTGTATTTGAAAAAAATTAATTGAGTCTGTACTGACCATGAACAAACTTTTTTTTCTTGTTTTTTTGAAATAGTATAGGATAATAAGTATTTTCATAGTATTTGCAGATATTCAATCTAAAGGTGATTTAAAGTATTCTGGAGAAAATACAGGCTAGATGCAAATAAGCCTTTTGTACCTCTTAGAGGGATGAATGTTGGAACCAGTTCCCCACCAGTAGCAGTGGAAATCTGTATATTTGTTCAGTGAAGGTATCTTCTCGAGTTTAAAACCAAGTTAATAAAGTAAGTATTGAGGAGAGGCCTACCACAGGCATTTGGGATCACCACCATAATAACCACATCTTTCATTCACTTCCACTCACATACTTTGTGGGGGTTTTTTGTTTGTTTGTTTGTTTGTTTGTTTTTGTGCCAGGGATCAAACTCCTGACTTTGTGCTTACCAGGCAAGTGCTTGAACCACTGAGCTAAATCCTGAACCCTACTTTGTGGTTCTTGTGTGGTCTCTTAGTGTAATATTGTCAGATGACCTGTTGATTTAAATTTTTTTGTTTGTTTTTGTCTTTTGAGACAGGGTCTTCATTTGTAGTTCAGGCTGTCCTTGAACTCATTATGTAGCTCAGCCTGGCTTCAAACTCATGGCAGTCCTCTTGCCTGTAGATTAAAATTTTACTCCCTTTTTATTTATATACAAAATCATCATTGTTTATCAGAAGATTAGGTAATCACAAAATAGATCACATGTGGGATCATTGCACCTAAAAGGGAATAAATTTATAATAGATAGTAAATATTATAAGGTTAAGATAGATAACTAATAAGTCACAGGCTTCAAAATTATTTTAGAAATATACTATAAAAGTATATTTCATTTAGTTGCTAGTTTTGAAAAATTCAAAGACATATATAATTATTTCTAGTAGGGGAGATTTGAATTTTATCCACATCTGGTGACTATAGTCTGTAGATGGTGGAAACAAGTAGACTTCCAATCCAGTTTAGAAATAATTTAATCTTTAGTTGTAGATTGCCTCCTAGCATGTGCAAAGTCCTGGGTTCAATCCCAGCACTGCAAAAAATAAACAAAAAAAACAGAAAAGCATTTGCTAGATTTCTGGACTACACAGTAGATTCTAGATATTACTGAGCTTATTCTTTAAGACCTTTTCAAATTCCTTAATTTCTTATACAGTTGTGGCACCTAAGTCTTTTGTTTGAAGTTAATTTGTTAATATTACCACATCTGCAGTATAAGTAGAGTTGGTGGATGAATTCAGTAGTAAATTGGCATGTAGCCCTTATGATTCAGATTTGTTCCTTAGTCAAATTATGCACAAATGATATTTAGATAGATAACTATTTAATAAATCACAGACTTCAAAAGACAAATGCAAACTCCTAATGGCTATACTTAAAGTTA
Source organism: Dolichotis patagonum (assembly GCA_004027295.1). Classification (NCBI taxonomy): domain Eukaryota; kingdom Metazoa; phylum Chordata; class Mammalia; order Rodentia; family Caviidae; genus Dolichotis; species Dolichotis patagonum. Next base: position 13,823 of record PVJX010032550.1, read on the forward strand.
CCATCCTTAAGTCATTGAATATCCTTGATCTGCCCTGGAGGCTGGGGGATCTGTCTACTGTGACTCTCAATACTGTTTAGGATTCTGAGATATTTTAGAGAAAGTTAACATGTTTTGTATACATGTTCAATAGATACTGTATAATTTGCTTTTACAAGGATTATGTGAAATTCAGTAGTAATTCTTCTGTGTTAAGGAACTTTGCTAATTTTATCTCATTTTAATCTTGAAATGCTTTTTATAAGGTAATACAATCTTAATTTGTAGATTATAATAACTTGTTTAAAGCCACAAAGGTAGTAAGTGGCAGAACTGGAATTTGAGTTTAACCACTACTTACTTATAAAACTTATGTCTCTTTCGCTATACAGTGTAGCCTCACAGATGAATATATATATATATATCTGATCTGAAAATACCTATAAGAAATTGTTAGGAAAAGGAATCGAGCTCTGCAAATGAAGACAGGTTTTATTAAAGTCAAAACCTGAAAGGGGCACTGTGGAGGCTGAGGCAGGAGGGTTGCTGTGAGTTAAAGGTCAGCCTTAACTACATAGTGAGACCTTATCTCAAAACAAAACGAAAAATGTGACAGCCAGTCTCGTATAGGCTAGGGGACTTTACAGGGCTGTAGAAAGAAGTTGCAGGTACTTTGGAGTCTGTTGTGAATACTATACTGTTATAGTTGTGGCTGGGCTGTTTTGAAAACTATGGTTGCTCAGGCCATGATTTATTAAACCAATCGTTGCAGCAGTGCTTTTTTACAGTGGAGCTGTCTTGGGCTAGAAGGGTGATGGTCCTCATTCCTTTAGAAATACTCTTCATGTAGCAAATAATAATGTAGCCTTATTCTTCTGGCTCTTGAAGAAATTCTGTAGTCCAAAATTTTACTTTCTACTTCTTCCTGAAACTTACTTTAAAAGCCATTAGTAATAATCACGAATGCATAGTATGTTTTCATTGTTTCCAGAAAAAAGTATAAATTCTTTTGGAATTTTTAGTTCTCCATAGTCTAGGTATATACTTTACTTCTCTGACTACCTCCGCATGAAGTAAATTTTTGGTATGAGTAGAAATTCTGTTCAAGTCCCACTGGGAAATTTTCATTCTGTCAAAACTGTGCATTCCAACTCTTAGATATCCCCTTCCAACTGTTAGAAAGTTTCTTAATATATATCTAATTCTGCCTTTTGGTAGCTTTCATTGTCTATCTTTCCCTTTATCTGCTTAGAGAAAATTCAGTCCTCATTTAACTTAAAGAAATATTTAAAAACAGCAATCATATGTTCCAAGCAATAATTTTTTTTTAAACAGTAATAGTAGACATTGAACCTAGGGTCTTACACATGCTAGACAAATTATCTGCCAGTGAACTGTATCCACAGCCCATTTTATCACAATGTAGGTATGTATGTGTATATGCAGTTTTAAGACATAGTCTCACTGGGCTGGGGATTTAGCTCAGCAGGCATAAGTGCCTGCCTGGCAAGTGTGAGATTGTGAGTTAGATCACAGGTACAAAAAAAAAGTCTCACTAAATTCCCAGACTGGCTTCCAGTGATCCTCTTGCCTCAGCCTCCTGAATAGCTGAATAGCACCTGACCACCCCTTTTGGCAAACACTTCTTTAATTGTTCCTATTTCATATTGTTTAAATTTTCTTTTTTTTCCAAATCCATTATTATTTCAAGGAGAGAAAGAAAGAAAGAAAGAAAGAAAAGAAAGAAGAAAGAATAAAATAGAACAAATACTGTTTAAATTTTCTTCTAAATCTTTGTTCTCTTTTGAACCTGTTCCAGTCAAATGTTTGCCATTTATATCCTGGGAAATGATCACAATTCTCCAGATGTCTGCCTAGTAAAGCGTAGGAAGGAGGGATTACTGATTCCCTCATTCTGTTTAATAATATGCCCCTGTTAATTTAGTTTCTTTCCTCGCTTTATAGAAAATATCTGGGGTGTTTGGTTTCAAGTTATTAATTCACTGTGGAAATGAAACCTTGGTCCTATTAAGGTAATATTACCCTGCTACTTGTTCCATGTTCCATATGTGAAAAGTACTAGCAGAAGAGACTCTCAGACCAGATCACCCCTTTATCTTCCACTCTATTCCTTTCTGTCTTTTTTCCCATTTGCCTTTGTCACCTACTTTTATCTAGACGTTTCTTTGCCTCTTTACCCTTTTACCTGTGAGGACAACTACAGAGATCTGATGTGAATTCTGTGAGAAATTAGAAATGTAAATTCTCTTTTGCTCAGGATCATTACTTCCCAAATTTTGATATGAATGCAGATTATCTGAGGCATTGTTAAAATGAAGATTTTTTTTTCATTAGATCTGATTAGAGGCCCAAAATGCTGGCCTGCCTTTCTTTGTTCTTTCTCTCGTTCGTTCTTATTTTGCCTTGGTTTCCTTCCTTTCTTCCATTCTTCCTTTTTTTTTTTTGTCTTTCTGAGACAGGGTCTCACTATGCAGTTCAAGCTGGCCTTAAACTCAGTTTGTAGCCCAGCAACTCACAAAGATTCTCCTGCTTTAGCCTCCCAAATGCTGAGATTACAGGTGTGCACTACCATTCCTGGCACTACATAAAGTACTCAGGTAATCTACTGCTCCTGCTGCTGTGTGGTAGATTACATTTTAAGTAGCACTGCCCTAGAAAATGGCCAAATTTCGAGGGTTTTGTATATTATGGCAGATTTCTTTCTTTCTTTCTTTCTTTCTTTCTTTCTTTCTTTCTTTCTTTCTTTCTTTCTTTCTTTTTTTGGTACTGGGAGTCGAACTCAGAATCTTGTACTTGCCAGGTAGGCACTTTGCCGCTGAGCTGTGTGACCCGCTCATTAGGGAATATTTTAATTTAGTCTTATTTATTATCTATTTTTTAAATTCTTGGTACTGGGAATTGAACCCAGGGACACTTTACCACTGTACTACAACCCAAACTCCTTTTATTCTTTTTAAATTGTTAGGTGGAATCTTAGTAAGTTGCTTAGATAGGTCTTAAACTTGTGCTCCTCCTGCCTCAGCCTCTCTAAATTCTGGGATTATAGGTATGTATCACTGCACCCGGTTTACTTTTACTTTAAAAGATTTGGATGGGCATGGTGGTGCACACATATAATCCTAGCCCTTGGAAAGCTGAGGCAATAGGAGCCCTGTGAGTTTGAGGCCTCACTGGGCTACTTTTAGTGTGTTTGAGGTTAGGTCGACCTACGTAGTAAGACCTTGTCTCAAAACAAAATGAATGATTCAGATGCTAAGTATTATATTTCCAAGTTATTTCTTTGATAAGATCTTTTTTTTTTTTTGTATTCTTGTATTGAACCTTGAACCCAGCAGTGTTCTACTACTGAATTACATCCCTAGCGCCCCCTCCCTTTTTAAAAAAAAAAAAAAAAAACTTTGAAGCAGGATCTTGCTCAATTGCACAGGCTGGTCTGGAATTCATGATCTTGCCTCATTCTCCTAAAGAGCTGATGTGTATGTGTCACTGTACCCACCCTGATGATGGTATTTTAATGTATAATCACATATTGATGGACGTCTAATGAGTGACAGAAATGTACCCACAATCCCCACTGTTCTTACAATTAAAAAAAAATTCTTTCCTATTTTTGTTGCCTTTTATATTCCTGTATTACTTACTTTGTAGTGTGTGTGTGTGTGTGTGTGTGTGTGTGTTTTGAGACAGGTTCTTGCTGTATAGTTTAGAAAGGTCTTGAACTCACTATGTAGCCCAGGTTGGCCTGGAACTGACAGCAATCTTCCTGCCTCAGCTTTCCAAGTGCTGGGATTATAGCCATGTGCCACAATGCCTAGCATTGTACATCATTTCAGTGGTTAACACTGGGTTGCAGAGTCCACTAGATATATCTAGTTTCCTCAGTACTATTTTAAACTCAAAGAAAAACATGTATATCTTGTTCATGTTTATATTTCCAATACCTGGTATGTATGACAGGAATATATTTTGATTGAATGCAAAATAATTTCTAATAATTATCAGTGATCATTGAGAAGTCATTCTATAATAAGTTTTGTTCTCATGTAATACAAAACCAATCATTGTCTTTTCAGCCAAAAGGAATACTATAAAATGATGGGATAAAATGGATCATTATCTTCAAGAAATTAGTACATCTTAATGGGCCAACCATGATGACATAGGTGCTTACATCCTTCTTCCAGGTTCTGAATTCTGAAAATCTAGAAGTAGGAATTCTGTTAGAAATTTTTTGAACCAGAAGGGATTTTAGGTGGCCCTTTCGGTAATGAGTATAAAGAGTCCTAGGAGATCTGTAATATATTTGTCCAGAGTGGGCTAGTATCCGAGGCTTACTTAATCATACCAGTTTTTCAGTATATAATGTATGGTGCAGTCAACCTTTATTTTTTTTTTCCAATCAAATTTTATTGGTACATTTTACTTATACATAATGATCACATTCATCATAGAGAATTTGTACCTGTACATAATACAACTTTTTTTTTTTCCCCAATCGCCTACCCTTCCTTCAACTTATACCCCTCCCCATTTACAAAAGTTTTCTTTCTTTTCTCATTTTTTTTCTTTTCTTTCCTTTCTCCCTCTCCTCTATCTTGTTCCTTTCCCATTTGAACATATTTTTCTTATTTCACAATACCTAGTATACATTTTGGTCCTTATTTACACTTTCAGTTTCTCATACAAGAGAAAAAATGCGGTATTTACACATGTGTCTGATTTATTTCATTTAAGAGTGTGGTCTCAAAGTGTATCTGTTTACCTTACAGTGTCTCAAGGTTATCCTTCTTTATGGCAGAGTAGTACTCCATTGTATTAAAAAATACATTCTTTGTCCACTTACCAGTTGCTGGGCCATTTCCAAGATTTGACTGTTACAAACGGTGCCACTATAAATATAGGTGTGCTTGTATCTCTGTGGTATGATGCTTTTCTTTCAGGAAAATACCCAGAAGCGGACTACCTGGGGTCAGATGGAGTCTCTCTAGTCTTAGTTTTTTGAGGAATCTCCACAATGATCTCTACAGTGATTGAATCAGTTTGCACTCTCACCAACAGTGAAAAAGGGGTCCTTTTTCCCCACTGCCCCTCCAGCATTCATTATTGGTTCATTTCTTGATAATATGAGCCATTTTCTGGGGTGAAATGGAATCTCAGCATTATTTTAATTTGCATCTCTGGAATGACCAGTGATGTTGAACATTTTTAAATATATTTACTGTTTCTACTTCATCTGAGAAGTGTGTATATCAGATACCATTTTTGGATTGAGCATTTAAATTTGAGGGATCTGATTTTTTTTATTTTTTTGTACTCTAGACAGTAATCTATTGTCTGAGGAACAGCTAGCAAATTTTTCCCCACACTGTGTTATCTTTTCACTTTGTTGGCAGTTTCTCTTGCTGTGCAAAAGCTTTTTAATAAGATGAGATTCCAGTTAATGATTCTTTGTAGTAATGCTTGTACAATTTTTTCATCTTTTTTGAGGCAGAGTTCCACTGTATGCTTCAGGCTGGCCTTGAACTCACTTTGTAGTCCAGGCTGGCCTCACATTTGTGGTGATCCTCCTGCCTCAGCCTCCCAAGTGCTGGAATTACAGATGTGCACCACAGCACCCAGTTTACAATCAGTGTTTTGTTGATAAAGTCTTTGCTTACACCAATGTCCTCAGGCATTTTACCTATTGTATCTTCAGCAAATTTAATGGTTTTGTTTCCGTATTTAGATCTTTGATCCATTTTCATTTTAGTATAAGTGCTGAAAAATATGGATCTAATTTTAATCCACTGGCATGTGGAAACCTAGTTTTTCTAGCACCATTTATTAAAGGCTATCTTTCATCTAGTGAATGTGTGTGGCACCTTTGTCAAAAACAAGGTGGCTGCTTCACGGTAACATCTAAAAAAATGAAATACTTTAGGAATCAACCTAAGAATGTAAAAGACCTATATGCTGAAAATTATACTACAATAAAAAAGGAGATTGAAGAGGATATTAGAAAATGCGAAGGATATTCCTTGCTCTTGGCTAGGAAGAACCAACATTGTGAAAATGGCCATACTCCCAAAACTGTTATACAGATTTAATGCAGTCCCAATCAAATACCATCCACATAGCTCACAGATCTAGAGAAAACACTCCTAAAATTCATTTGGAAACAGAAAAAAACCTAGAAAAGCAAAGGCAATTCTGGGCAATAAAGACAAGGCAGGAGGCATCTCAATTCCTTACGTGAAACTGTACTGTCAAGCCACAGTGATAAAATCAGCATGGTACTGGCAAAGAAATAGACCTGAGGACCAATGGAATAGACTGGAAGATGCAAGTCTAAATACAAAGACACTCAGCCACCTGATATTTGACAAAGGGGCTAAACATGTTCACTGGAAGAAGGATAGCCTCTTTAATAAATGGTGTTGGAAAAATTGGCTCTCCACATGCAGAAGACAAACTAGATCCATGCCTATCACCAT
>PVJX010032551.1:0-20335 GCA_004027295.1 Dolichotis patagonum
TTTTTATTACACTGACTGTATATGGAGCATATTGCCTCAATCCAGTGACATTTTAAAACCATGTTAAAATTTCAAAGGAATTAGTCAGCGAAGGATTAAAACAGATTATTTTCTGTATTTACTGCTTTGGCTTGAAGCTATTTAAGTATCTCTGGCCTAGAAAATATGAACGTTTGTGATCTATTGTACCTTACCTGTTGTCACTGCATTAGAAAATGGGGCTACAGATTCAAGTTGGCTAAAACCATATCATAGCTTTGAATTCTAATTAGTCCTCTGATATCTACTTGGAGCACTACTCTTATTCTCTTCCTGATGCATCACTATTCCCTTTGGCCACACTCAGAAGATGGTGGTCTGTAGCAACGAGTAAGTTTTTCATTTTTCCCTGAATGAATGTATGTGTACTACTACAAAATTTTTCAGGCTTTGTATATTTAAATAAAGGAAGTTTATTTAGTTCACAATTTTGAAGGCTGACAAATTGAAGCTTCAACCTCCTCATCATCTTGGCTTCTGCATAGGGTCCTTTGAATTAATAATTCCATGGCAGGTGTGTGTGTGTGTGTGTGTGTGTGTGTGTGTGTGTGTGTGTGTAAAAGAGAGACCACTTTGCAATATCAGAAGACATGGAGTGGAGAAGGATGGGTGTCTAGTGTAGAGTAAAGTATTTGTTCAGGAACTAATTGGGACCCCAGAAGTAGAACATAATGTCATTTTAGAATAATGCCTGCAGTGATCTAACCACTTCCCTTGAACTCTCTCCCTTTAAGGATTGCACTACTTCCCAGCATTGCCATGCTAAAGCCCAAGTTTGAAAACACGCCAAACATTAGGAAACACATTAAAACAATATTTAAATCAGACAATTCCTCTTTTGTAATTCTTCCAAAAAGCACTTCAATATCACTATATCTTGTAAGGCACTGCAGAGTTGGGGCAACTGATCATTCAAAATTTGGTTCATAAAATGGAAAACTGATACTGACCACGTGTAGCTGTGAATTTTAAATGACTTTGATATGTGCCTGTCTTTTTATTTTCCTTATTTTATTTAAAGAAAAAAAGCACAACAGAAAAAGGGTAGAAATTATACATAATTTCAAAAAAATAAACAGTAAGAAATCACTAGTGGATAATAACATGTTGTCCTTTGAGAAGTATTTGTTCCAGTTACAAAAGTGAAGCATAGAAAATGGACATACAAACAGTGAGACTGTAAACTCTTCTGTTCAACTATCCAACAAAAACTTAGTATTTTGTTTATCAATGCTACACACTTAAACATACATACAGTTATATCATTTAGAGCACTTTCTTTTCCTCTCTCTTTTACAATAGCAATTACACATTTTGGGTTTTATTACTCCTACATTTCTTATTTCTTTTTACACTGGAGACACAATGTGATATTTATAAATATTATTCTTATTTATTTCACTAATGAGGATAGAATCCAGTTTTCTCCATTTGGCTATAAAGGCCTCAAGATCATCCTATTTTGTAGCTGAGTGATATTCCATTGTATAAAAATGCCACATCTTTTTCATCCACTCTGCAGTTGATAGGCATCTTGTTTTATTTCCAAGTTTTAGCTATTACAATGGGTGCACAGAAATCTCTGTGATCTGACCTTTTCAGTTTTTCTTGGAAAATACCCAGGAGGGGAGCAGTTGGGTTGAATGGAGCTTATAATCCTAGTTTTCTGAAAATTCTTCATACTGATTTCCACAGTGGTTGCACCAGTCTACAATCCCACCAAGTGTGGAGCAGTGTTCCTTTTCCCCGCAGCTTAGTCAACATTTGTTATCAGTTGATTTCTTGATGGCAGCTACTTTTCCCAGAGTGAGAACAAATCTCAATGCTGTTTTAATTTGCATTCCTAGAATGATCAGTGATAGTGAACATTTTTTCATGTAGTTATTTGGAATTGTATATCTTCATCTGAGTACTCTGTGTTCATCTCAGATGCCCATTTTTGGAGAAGGTCTTTGAATTTGGGGGCCATGATGTTCTTCAATTCTTTATATGCTCTGGATTGAAGGCCTTTGTTTGAGGGGTTTCTGGCTAAAACTCTTTCCCATTCTATGGGTTTACTTTTCATTCTGTTGATTTCTTTTGAAGTGCAGAAACTTTTCAATAATATGAGAACCCAGTTGTTGATAATTTGAAGTATTTCCCAGGCAGATTCAGTTTTGTTCATGAATTCTCTGCCTACCCATATATATCCAAGATTTTTACCTACCATTTCTTGCAGTATAATTAGTGTTTCTGTTTTAATATTTAGGTCATTGGTACATTTAGAATTTAGTTATGGACATGGTGATAGGCATGGATCTAATTTCAGACTGCGGCATGTGCAGCTCCCATTTTTCCAACACCATTTATTAATAAGGCTATCTTTCTTCTAGTGAGCATGTTTAGCCCCTTTGTCAAATATCAGGTAACTGTCTTTGTTGTTGTGCTTGCATCTTTTAATCTGTTCCATTGATCCTCAGGTGTATTTCATTCCCAGTACTATGCTGATTTTTTCACTGGGGTTTGTAGTATAGTTTGAAATCAGGAATTGAGAGGCCACCTGCCTTCCTTTTGTTTCCCAGTATTTCCTTTGAATTCTATGATTCGTCTGTTTCCAAATGAATTTTCAAAGTGTTTTCTCTAGAACTGTGAGGTATATTAATGGCATTTTGATTGGGATTGTGTAAAATCTGTATAACAGTTTTGGGATTATAACCATTTTCACAATGTTGGTACTTCCTAGCCAAGAGCAAGAAACATCCTTCCATTTTCAAATATCCTATTCAATCTCCATTTTGCGCATAACATTATTTTCAGCATATAACCCTTTTACATCCTTAGGTAGGTTGATTCCTAAGTATTTCATTTTTTAGATCATATTGTGAATGGTGATATTTCCATAATTTCTGTCTTGGTGAGGTTTTTGTTTGTGTACAAGAATGCTATTGATTTTTGTGCATTGACTTTGTATCCAGCTATAATGTTGAATTTCTTTATTATTTCTAGTACACCTTTAATGGAGTTTTTCTGGGTGTTCTGTATAGAGTATCATGTCATCTGCAAGTAGTGATAATTTAACTTCTTCTTTTCCTATTTTTATTCCTTTTAATTCTCTCTCTTGTCTGATTGCTCTGCCTAGTTTTTCCAGAACTATACTGAATAGGAGTGGTGATAGTAGACATCCTTGTCTTGTTCATATTTTAAAGTGAAAGCTTTCATTTTTTGGCTGGTTAGTATAATGTTGGCTGGTGGTAACTCATAAATGTCCTTTATAAAACTGAGGTACACAGTGGCTATTCCAAAGTTCTGAAGGTTTTTTTTTTTTCATGAACATGTGTTGGATTTTTTTCAAAAGCTTTTTCTGCATCTATTTAAATGACCATGTTGTTTTGGTTTTGGCTCTGTTGATGTGGTCTATTATATTTATCGCTATATGTATGTTAAACCACCCATGCATTCCTGGAATGAATCCCACCAGGTCATGATGTAAAATCTTGCTGATGATTTTCTGCATTCTATTTGCCATTATTTTATTGAGAATCTTTTCATCTATGTTCATTAGTTAGATTGGCCTATAGTTTTATTTTTTGGTTGAGTCTTTTTGTGGTTTTGGTATCAGGGTAATAATTGCATCCAAATAGGATTTATGGAGGATTTCTTCCTTTTCAATTTCATTTGAGAATTTAAGGAGTATTGCCTCCCAATCTTCTCTAAATTTCTTATACCATTCAGCCGTGAAACCATCAGGACATGGACTTTTCTTTGTTGATAAGTTTTGAAGTAGTTTTTGAATTTCTCTAGCTGATACTGGGAGAATCAAAATTGCTGTATGTTCTGGATTGAGTTTTGGAAACTCATATGTTCCTGGAAATCTGTCCATTTCTTCTGTGTTTTCCACTATATGTGAGTAGAAATTTTCAAAGAAGGTATTCATGGGCTTTGGAATTTCTATGGGATCTGTAGTAATTTCCCCCTGTTCAGTCCTTATTGCGTGAATTTGGGTTCTTTCTTTTTATTTATAAGTTTAAGTAGAAGTTTATCAATTTTTTTTATTCTCTCAACCTGCTTTTTGATTCATTAATTCTTTGTATTCTATTTTACTTTCAATTGCATTGATTTTTGCTCTACTGTTTAAAATTTCCTCTGTTCTATGAGCTTTGCATTTACCTTGCTGTTGCTTTTCTAGAAGTTTGAGATGAAACACTTGTTTAATTGTGCTCATTCTGTTTTTTTGATATGATTGTTTATTGCTATATTTTTCAGCGCTAAGACCCCTTTCATTGCATCCCACAGATTACAGTATGTTGTTTCTGTATTTTCATTGAACTGTAGGTATTGCTTTATTTCTTCTTTAATTTCACCTGTAGCCCACTGGTTGTTCAAAAGTTTGTTATTTAATTTCTATGTATTTGTGCCGGTTTTGCAATTTCTTTTGCCATTAATTTCCAATTTCAGTGCACTATCATCAAATATTATTCATGGTATAAATTTGATACCTTTGCTACTCCTTAAGGATGTTTTGTGGAACAATATATGGCCTATTTTGGAGAATGTCCCATGCACAGCTGAGAATAAATTGTATTCTGATGTGGTTGGGTTGAACACATAATAAACATCTACTAAGTACAATTACTCTCAGGTATGATTAAGTTCTATTATATCTTTTCTTACTTTTTATCTAGTTGATCTATCTATTTGGTGATAATGGGCTGTTAAAGTCCCCTTTTATAATTGTGTTCTTGTGTATTTTGTTTTTAATTTCCATTAGTATTTGTCTTATATAGTTATCTGCTCCTATATTTGGTGCATATATATTTATTATTGTTAGTTTTTCCTCTTGAATTTTTCCACTAATGAGTATGCAATGACATTCTTTATCTCTTTTGATCATTTTAGGTTTGAAGTTCACATTGTCTGCAAATAGAATTGTTACCCTTGCTTTTTTTTCTGGGTTCCTGTTGCAAGGAATACTGTTTTCCATTCTTTGACTTCTAATGTATGAGTTTCCTTCTGGGTCAGATATGTTTCTTGTATACAACCTATTGTGGGATACTGTTTCATGATCGATTCTGTCAACCTATTTCTGTTGATAGGTAAATTGAGGCATTTACTTTTATGGATTTCACTGATGTGTACTGGTTTGAATTTGCCATGTTATGTTCAAGTTTTTTGCTGTCTACTTTTCCCTCTTTGTTAATTGCTTGTCCTACCTGGTGGTATATTTCTGTTGTTGTTCTGGGGATTCTGGTCATTTTTATCTCTTTCTAGTATTTTTTTCAATACTCTTTCTAGGGTTTGTTTGGTGGATGTGAATTTTTTCAGTTGTTGTTCAACATGGAAGTATCTTGCTTCTCCACTAAATTTGAAACACAGTTGTGCTGGATACATCATTCTGAGGTGAAAGTGGTTTACTTCCAGGGCCTGAAATATCACACTTCAAGCTTGTCTTGACTTGAGGATTTGTGCTGAAAAGTCTTCTTTGACTCTAATGTGCTTTTCTTGGTAGGTGATTTGTGTCATTCTCTTATAGCTTTTAGTTTCGTGTTTTTCAACTGTATGTCAGAGATCTTAATTATCATGTGTCTGGGTGTAGATTTATGTTGGCTGTGACTGGTGTTTTATATGGCTCACTTATCTGCATATAAGATTTTTCCATTTTTGTGGGAAGTTTTCTCCTACTACGTCTGTGAATATTTTAGTTATGTTGTTTGTATTGACTCCTGCATCTTCACTGATACCTATTAATCTTATATTGTTGCTCTTGGCCTCATGTAGCAGCTGCTGGATTGTCACTTCATGCTGCTTTGTTATTTTTAAAAGTTCTATCCTTTCATGATCACTAATTTCAGTCCTGTCCTCGAGAATGGAAATTCTATTCTCAACTTCATTTAAAAACTTTTTCCAGGTTTGAATAAAATTTTTGGTTTCTTGGATGTCTCTTTCAGTTTGTTTCATGAATTGTGCATGATTTCTATATTGTTCATTCAAGGTTTCAAACATGCTCCTGTATTTTTTCTCTATTTCTTCTTTAGCTGCACTCAGCAACGCCTTTACTAAGGTTGGTATTTCTGTCTTTACATGGGAGCATACTTCTAATTTGGTTTCCACTATAGCCTCATGGAATTTTTTTTTGTTTATTTCACTCCCTTTTTAAAAGAGATTTCTGGTGTGTTACATTTGAAGTCCTCTATTTCAATGCCTTCTGTTCTTGCTCCTGGCATACTAGATTTTTGAGATTGCATTTTCCTTTTTTGTTTTGCCATCTTCACCTTTCATGTTACTATTTGGTCCTTCAATTCCCCTAGTGTCAGCAGTTGGTGGTGTGTATGTTGGGTTCCTAATATAATGTGGATGTTTGTCCAATTGCTTGGTCCCACAGTGAATAGGTGGGCCAGTCATCTGACTACCTGTTTCAGTGCATTTTGGGTGAGTCTTATATTCTTCCTGGACTGACAAGCCTGGTAGTATTGATGTAGGTCAACTTTTAGTTCCTGCTATTACTTTATCTTCAGGTTATTCCAGGTCACCAATTCTCCCTGTCTATAGTGTCTGTGTTGTTGGAGACTGTACTGTGTCCCTATTGTTAGCCCGTGTTTCACATAAGCCCTTTTGATTTTCTCCAATTTGGGGGATTCCTTATTGACACACTCCTCACCTTTCTTGATGTTTTTCTGTGTGCAGGAATAAGTCACTCACACTCTTGTCAGACTCACCAATGTCTTACAGTTAGTTGAAGAGAGCTTTACTACTGACCCTATTTGCCCAAGGTACATCTCTACTTTAGGGCCATACTTGCCACACTGACTGCAGCTGGCTGAAATAATCCATTTGCATGAGGCATTTACTGAATCTTCCTTCAAGTTATTCCAGTTAGTCTGTTGTAGTCCAAGGTTCTAGGAGAAAATGTGGGAGCTAAAGATCAACAGCAATATTAGGTCCAGGAGGTAGAGTGGGTCTCCAAAGGGCCAGAAGATTCAGGCATCCGCTGGGTTCAATAATCCACTGGGTGTGGGCTAAGGTCCCAGGGATCTGTGGTATTTTTTAGTGATGAATGGAGTCATGCAGGAAATGGGAAGCTGTGTGGGCCAAGGTCTAAGGTCAGCACATGTTCCCAGGCCTGGTGGGAGTCATGCAAGAGGCTCCTGCAGGCATGGACCAAAGTTCCAGGTTGGCATGGTGTTCCTCAATGCTGGCTGGACTGGTGCCTATTTCCAGGTTTTGAGTGATGCTTCAAAGTTTCCTCAGTGAACTAGAAATCACCTGGCACAGTTTTGGCTCCTGGGGCTGACTACGGGGCAACTGATTGCCACTTGAAGCTCACTGGATGTGGGACAGCTGGGCCTGCTGGGAATCTGTGCATCCTCTGGTGTTTTCAGACACAGGGTGTGGTCTTACTGCCTGGCAGTGAAGTTCTAAGGTTTCCCCGTGAGATGGGATTCAACCCATGCTCATGGTTCTGGCCTAGGACTGGTTTCTGTGCCTTGCTAGCTGCTTGGAATACACTGAACCTGCCCAGGTTAGGCCCACAGGTAGCTCCCATGCATCATAGGACACTTCAGGCACAAGACATGGTCTAAGGCCTGGGAGCAAAGTTCCAAGTTTTCTCTGTGCACTGGGATTCAACCCGTGTGCATGGTCAGGATCTGGGATGGATTCTGGACCTTGAATTGCTGCTTGGAGTTCACTAAGCATGGCAGAGTTAGGTCCACAGGTACCTCCCATGCATCTTAGGGTGGTTTCAGACAAAGGGACTGGACTTACTGCCAGGGATCGAAGTTCCCAGGTTTCCCCATGCACTGGGATTTAAACTGCATGCATGGTCAGGCTGTGGGACTGGATTCAGGACCCCGCTGCTGCTCAGAGTTCACTGGGCAAGGCCCGGTTAGCCCCACAGGTACGTCCTGTGACAATCTTGTTATATTTATTTGGCCACCATCATTATTTCCTGATTCAACATTTGTATTTTTACATGGTTTATTGTTTCTTAGGTTAAAAAATTATATCACTGTTTACAGACTGTGCAATAAGACAAACAGCAGACTAGACAAAGAAACAAATGAGAGAAAGACTGCAATTATTTTTTATGAAAAATATAAAACTAAATTTCATAACTAAAATAGAATAGCAATTGTTAAAATAATGAATATTTTTATTTCTAAAGTATGTATTCAGAGTAAAGATATGGTCATCAATGTTTTTTCCAGTTGATATTAGTACAAAACTTCTCTTTCAGTGAACAAAGAGACACTAATAATATAACTGGATGGCTGTCTGTTTTCTTATATCCTTTCCCCTCTCCCTCATCGTTGTTCTCCTTTCCCTTTGAATATTTCTTCCCACCCAGCACAATCTATTGTACATTTTGGTCCTGATTCACAATTTCATATTCTCATGCCATGGAGACAATACCATGTTTACACATGTGCGTCTAATTTATTTCACTTATGAATATGACCTCAATTAGCACCTGATTACATGTATATGTCTAAAGTTTATGCTTTTATGACAGAGTTGTACACCATTGTATAAAAATCTTTTAAACCATTTTGTCACTGATCTACACTTGGGTTTTCTCCAGGATGCAGCTATTACAAATTTTGCTGCTATAAACATGGGTTCATACATATCACTGTGGTATGATGTTTTTAATTCTTCTGGGAGATACTCAGAAGGGGAAGAGCTGTGTCAAATGGAACCTTTAATCCTCAGTTTCTGAGGAATCTGCATACTGATTTCAATGGTGGTTGCGACATTCTAACTTCCCACCAAAAGTAGAGAATGTTTCCTTTTTCCCTAAAGTCTTTCCAGTATTTGATATTAGGGGATTTCTTGATGACAGCCATTTTAATAGGGTGAGATGGAATTTCAGTGTTGTTTTAATTTACATTATACTAATGACCAGTTGGGTTGAATGTTTTTTCATCTATTCATTCACCACTTGTGCATATACATCACACAAGCCCATTTTTGAACCGGGTCTTTGAATTTGGAAGGTGTGATTTTTTTCATTACTTACGTGTTCTCTAATACACATAAAAGTCCATTATATAAGGGACAGCTGGCTAGAAATTTTTCCCATACTGTGGATTTTTTTACTCTATAGTTGATTTCTTTTGATGTGCAAAAATGTTTAATAAAATGAGATTCCAGTTGTTGATTCTTGCATTATTTCCTGTGTGAACTTGGTTTTATTCAAGGACTTGCTGCATAAACATATATCTTTAAGATCTCTGCTGCTTTCTCTTCCAATAAATTTAGTGTATCTGTTTTAATCTTTAGATCTTTTATCCATTTTCACTTTTGTTTAGTGCATAGTGGCAGACATGAGCTTAGTTATCCTCTTTGGCATGTGCAATGGCTTATTTGCAAGTGATTTCCTCTTTAAAAGTAAAATTTGGTAGAAATAATTGAGACAAACTATTCTTCTCTTTTTTGTTTAGTTTTGAAATTTTTAGAGTACTGTGCCTTAACTTTAAAAATGACAAATGACTGAGTTTAGAAGTATGAGCTATGCTAGAATTTAGAAAGTATTTACTGTCATTGTTATAGTAAATTTATACTGTATATATTTTTAAAGACTTTTCAGCTTTTGAATAACAAGCAACTTAAAATTCAAGGGAAATTAAACATTGAAATAAGTCACAAAACTGATACATTTTTAAAATTTTGCATTTTGAGCCTTTGAATTTCTTAGAATTTGTTAGAATAATAGTAATGTCATAAATCATAATCTTTTTACACATGTTCTGAATGCCATGCAGACCCATCAGTAATGTAAATAAAATAACATAAATCATGCACCAACAGAATAGGAAAAACTCAAATAATATTAAAATTGAGCTAACATGTAGTAGAACAAAACAATTCTGAAACTAACAAAACTTTCTCTGGAGCATAGATTAAAGTAAGATTCCAATTAGACTAATTCAAAATGAGGAACATGTAGGAGGAAAATTGTAGTGCAACATCAGAGATAAATTTCCCTTTTAATATTATGTCTTGATCTCAAAGGAAGAAAGAACAGTGCAGAAAGAAGCGCAAAAGTGGCCCCTGAGAATTCATAGAAAGTAAACGAAAAGTATGCGGACAGAATTAACAATCACTGGAAGTCATTATGGCTGAAACAAAAACAGCATCTTGGAAATACATTTCTGGGTATTTAGAAATTAAGAAAGAAAATAAAGCAAGTGGAAGGGCTAGAGGTCCTAAAAATGAAACAAAAATATGGAATGAAAATATTAACCTTTTTTAACCTTATCAAATATGAATGAATTTATGTTTGATGATAATGTTAAGTAATTATGTGTTAGTTGTAGAAAACAGATTAGAAATAGATACAGATAACTAACATTTTGTAACATTTATATTTTAGATGCAGCAGGTTCAATAAGCATAAAGAAGATTGATATCTTGATTTGTAAAAATGAATTCCTGCTGCAATGGAGCAAGCTTCCTCGGTGTGTTAGTTAATTGTGAAGTCAATTTCAATAGGGTGAAAAACACCTGGAAGACAAGTTGAGCAAAATTCTGGGTGTGCCTGGATGATTGACTAGTGAGCTCAAAATGGAGCAAGGAAAGCTGTCCAAGAATATGGGTGGTAGCGATAAACTGGTTTGTTGTTTCAATTACATAAAAAATGGAAAGGAGAAGGAAGTCTCAACTTGTGATTCTTTAGAGGAGCTCAGGTCTTTTTTTAAAATTTCATTTAAAGAGAAAAAAAAAAGCAAAACAGAAAAAGGGTAGAAATAATACAGATTTAAAAAAAAACCAGTAAGGACTCATTAGTTGATAAATTACATAGTGTCTTCTTAGAAATAGTTGTTCATGTTACAAAATCAAGGCACACAAAGTGGACATTTGAACAGTGAGGCTGCAAACCGTTCTGTTTAATGATCTAACAAAACTTAGTAATAAGGTTATTAATCCTACACACTTAAACGTACATGCAGCTATATCCTTTAGAGCACTTCCTTTTCTTCCTTTTACTTCTTTTTTAAAATTTTTTATTTTAATAGAAGAAGAAAGAAAAACCCAAACAAAACAGAAAGAGGGTAACAACAACACAGAATTCCGAAGGGGAAAGAAAGAAAAAAAAAAAGAACAACAACCACAACAAACAAAAATCAAAAACAAAAACAAACATACTAAGAAATCAATACTTGATAAGTTACAACCTGTCATCATTGGAAATAGTTGTTCAAGTTACAAAGTTAAAACATACAAAGAACACATTCAAGCAATGAGCCTGTTAATGGTTCTGCTCAACATTCTAACAAAAAAAGTAATATGGACATCTAACTTACACACTTAAACACACATGCAGTTATATCCTTTAGAGCACTTTCTTTTCCTCTCTTTATTAAAGTAGCTATTACACATTTTGGGTTTTATTAATCCTACAGTTCTTATTACTTTTTACACTAGAGAAACAATATGATATTTATAAATATGATTCTTATTTATTTCACTATTGAGGATAGTCTCAAGTTGCCCCCATTTCCCTATGAGGGCCTCAAGACCAAATTTTTATATATAAGTAATACTCCATTGTATAAAAATACAACATCTTTTTCATCCACTCTGCAGTTGATGGGCGTCTTGATTGTTTCCAAGATTTAGCTATTACGAATTGTGCTGCTATGAACATTGGTGCACATATATCATTGTGATATGAACTTTTCAGTTTCTTTGTGAAAATACCCAGGAGGGGAGTAGCTGGTTTGAATGGAGCTTCCACTCCTAGTCTTCTGAGAATTCTCCATACTGATTTCCATAGTGGTTGCACAAGTCTACACTCCCACCAACAGTGGAGCACTGTTCATTTTTCCCCACAGCCTCGCCAACATTTGTTATCACTTGATTATCTTGATGGCAGCTATTCTTTCTGGTGTGAGAAGATATTTCAATGTTGTTTTAATTTGCATTTCTCGAATGACCAGAGATGGTGAACATGTCTTCATGTATTTCTTTGCCATTTGTATATCTTCATCTGAGAACTGTGTGTTCATCTCAGCTGCCCATTTTTGGAGACGGTCTTTGAATTTGGGGGGGTTGATGTTTTACAATTTGTTATATGCTCTTGATATAAGTCTTTTGTCTGAAGGGTTGATGGTTAAAATTCTTTTCCATTCTGTGAGTTTTCTTTTCACTCTGATGGTGATTTCTTTTGAGTTGCAGAAAGTTTTCAATAATATGACATCCCAGCTGTTGATTCTCTGAAGTTTTTCCCATGTAGTTTGTGTTTTTTCATGAATTCTCTGCCTACACCTATGTATCCAAGTTTTCTACCTACCTTATCTTGTAGTACATTTAGTGTTTCTATTTTAATATGTAGGTCTTTGATCCATTTAGTCTTTAGTTTTGTGTATGGTGATAGGCATGGATCTCGTTTCAGTCTTCTGCATGTGAGGAGCCAGTTTTTCCAACACCATTTATTAAAGAGGCTATCCTTCTTCAAGTGAACATGTTTAGCCGCTTTGTCAAATATCAGGTGGCTGAGTGTCTTGTACCTATATGTGTATCTTCTAATCTGTATCATTGATTGTCAGGTCTATTTCTTTGCCAGTACCATGATGATTTTATCACTGTGGCTTTATAGTACAGTTTCAAGTCAGGAATTGAGATGCCTGCTTCCTTGCCTTTATTGCCCAGAATTACCTTTGCTATTCTAGGTTTCTTCTGGTTGCAAATGAATTTTAGGAGTGTTTTGTCTAGATCTGTGAAGTATGCCAAAGTTATTTTGATTGGGATTGCATTCAATCTGTGTAACAGTTTTTGGAGTATGGCCATTTTCACTATGTTGTTTCTTCCTAGCCAAGAGCATGGAACATATTTCCATTTTCTTATATACTATTCTATCAACTTATTTTAGCATAGCATAATTTTCAGTATATAGTTCTTTTACATTTTTAGTTAGGTCGATTCCTAAGAAATTCATTTTTTAGATGTTATTGTGAAGGGCGATATTTCCATAATTTCTCTCTCAGTGAGGTTCTTGTTTGTGTACAGGAATGCTATTGATGTTGTAGCATATGTATCCAGCTACACTGCTTAATTTGTTTATTACCTCTAGTAGTCTTTTAATGGAATTTATTGAGTCTTCTATATAGTGTATCATGTCATCTGCAAATAGTGATAACTTAACTTCTTCCTTTCATATCTTTATTCCTTTAATTTCCTTCTCTTGTCTGAATGCCCTGGCTAGATTTTCCAGAACTATATTGAACAGGAGTGGTGATAGTGGACATCCTTGTCTTCTTCCTGATTTTAAAGTGAAAGCCTTCAGTTTTTGTCCATTTAGTATGATGCTGGTTGTTGGTTTGTCATAGATGGCCTTTGTAAGGTTGAGGTAGATGCCGTGTGTTCCTGAATTACTGAAGGGTTTTTATCATAAACAAGTGTTGGACCTTATCGAAAGATTTTTGTGCACCTATTGAGATGACCATGTGGTTTTTGCTTTTGATTCTGTTGTTTTGGTGTATTACATATATTGATTTGCATAAGTTAAATCATGCCTGTATTCCCGGAATGAACCCCACTTTGTAATGATGTATAATCTTCTTGATGATTTGCTGCATTCTATTTTATAGTTTTTATTGAGAATCTTTCTATCTATGTTCATTAGTGAGACTGGCCTATCGTTCTCCTTTTTGGTTGAGTCTTTGTCTGGTTTTGCAATCCAAGTAATACTTGCCTCCAGGAATGATTTAGGGAGGATTGCTTTCTTTTTAATTTTATTGAAGAGTTTCAGGAGTATAGGCATGAAGTCTTCTCTAAATTTCCTATAGAATTCAACTGTGAATCCATCAGGACCTGGGCTTTTCTTTGTTGGTAAGTTTTTTTTATTACTTTTTCAATTTCAATAACTGATATTGGGTTATTCAAAATTGCTATATCTTCTTGGTTGAGCTTTGGAAGTTCATATGTTTCTAGAAATCTGTACATTTCTGCTATGTTTTCTTCTCTATGTGAGTAGAGATTTTCAAGGTAAGTGTTCATGATCTTTTGAATTTCCATGGGATCTGTGGTAATTTCCCCTTTTTTGGTCCTTATTGTGTGAATTTGGGTTTTTTTTCTTTCTTTTTCTTTATAAGGTTAGCTAGATGTTTGTCAATTTTGTTTATTCTCCCAAAAAATCATCTTTTTCATTCATTAATTCTTTGTATTTTTTAGTTTCAATTGCTTTGATTTCTGCTATAATCTTTACAATTTTCTCTCTTCTATGAGCTTAAGATTTAACTTGCTCTTCCTTTTCTAGAAGCTTGAGATGCAGCATTAGATTTGTGCTCGTTCTGTTTCTTGATATGACAGTTTATTGCTTTATATTTCCCTCTTAAGACTGCTTTAATTGCATCCCACAGATTGCAATACGTTGTTTCCGCATTTTCATTGAATTGTAGGTATTGCTTTATTTCTTCTTTAATTTCCTCTATAGACCACCGGTTGTTCAAAAAGTTGTTATTTAATTTACATGTATTTATGCCAGCTTGCAGTTTCTTTTGCCATTAATTTTCAATTTCAGTGCACTATGGTCAGATAGTAAGCATGGGACGATCTCAATACCTTTGCATTTACTTAAAGATGCTTTATGGGATAATATATGGTCTATTTTGGAGAATGTCCTATGGACAGCTGAGAAGAAGGTGTTTAATGACGTGGTTGTGTGGAACACTCTATAAACATCTACTAAGTACAATTGCTCACAGGTATGATTCGGTTCTATTATTTCTTTGCTAATTTTTTGCCTAGTTGCTCTATCTCTTTGTGACAGTGGGCTGTTAAGGTCACATGTAATAATTGTGTTCTTGTGTATTTGGTTTTTCATGTCCTTTAGTATCTGTATAATTTAGTTGGGTGCTCCTGTGTTTGGTGCATATATATTTATAATTGCTAGTTCTTCCTCTTGAATTTTTTCCACTTAGGAGTATGTAGTGACCTTCTTTGTCTCTTAAATATTTTAGGTTTGAAGATTATATTGTCTGCAAACAGAACTGTTACCCCTGCTTTTTTCTGGTTTCCCATTGCATGGAATACAGTTTTCCATCCTTTGACTTTTAATCTATGAGTTTCTTTTCTAGTCAGATGCATTTCTTGTATACAGCATATTGTGGGATCCTGTTTCTTGATCCATTCTATCAGCCTGTTTCTTTTGATATGTGAATTGAGCCTATTTACATTTATAGATATCACTGATATATATTGGCTTGACTTTACCATGTTGTGTTACTGTTGTTAGTTTCCTGCCTTTCTCCCTTGTTTACTTTCTTCTCCTTCCTGGTGATTTCTTTCTGTTATTGCTCTGGAGACTGTGGTCACTTTTATCTCTAGCATGGCTTTCAGCACTCTTTCTAAGGTTGTGTTGGTGAATATGAATTTGTTTAGTTGTTCTTTGTCATGGAAGTATCTTGTTTCTCCATTAAATTTGAAAGACAGTTTTGCTCATTATGTCAGTCTGGGTTGAAAGTTGTTTTCTTTTAGGGCTTGAAATACTTCACTCCAAGCTCGTCTTAACCTGAAGGTTTGTTCTGAGAAGTCTGCTGTGATTCTAATAGGCTTTCCCTGATAGGTGAGTTGTGTCTTTTCTCTAACAGCTTTTAGTATTCTGTTTTTAATGCTGTATGTCTGAGATCTTAATAATTATATGTCTGGGTGTAGGTTTATGTTGGTTATGACTGTGTGGTTTTCTATATGCCTCACTTATTTGTAGATCAGATTTTCCCCCATGTTTGGTATATGTTCTGCCATTATTTCTGTGAACAGCTTAGCTATATTCTTTTGATTCTGTACTGCCTCCTCACTAATGCCTATTACTCCAACATTGTTTCTCTTGGCATCACCTTGTAGCAGTTGGATTGTCATTGCATGCTGCTTTGTTGTTTTTATAAGTTCTACCATTTCAAGATTGCTATCTGCAATCCTGTCCTCAAGGTCCAAAATTCTATCCTCAGGTTCATTTAAATTGTTTTGCAGGATATCAATGCAATTTTTTGTTTCTTGCATATCTCTTTCAATTTGTTTCATAGATTCTGCTTGTCTTCTGCATTGTTCATTCATATTTCAATCAATTTCCCATGCTCGTGTAGTTTCTTATCTATTTCTTCTCTAGCTATGTTGAGCAGCTCATTTACCAAGGTTGTTACTTTTGTCTTTACATAAGAAATTATTTCTAATTTGAGTTCCTCCATAACCTCATGGATTTGTTTCTTTACTTCATTTGCTATCTTTTCACAGATTTCTGGTGTATGAATTTTCGGGTCCCCCATTTCATTGCCACATGTACTTGCTCCTGATGGAATAGATGTTCAGGATTCCATTTTGCCTTTTTGTTTAGTCATTTTCACCTTTTGGGTGAATTTCTGGTCTTTCTATTCCAACAGACACAACTTTCTGCAATGTGTTTTAGGGTTCTACTCTGTGGTTGTTATTTTTGAAATTGATGGGTACCACAATCAAGAGCAGATCCAGTCTCCTGAATTCCTCCTACTGTGCCACACTGACTGAAGCCTGATGAGATCTTCTGTTTCTGTGAGGGGTTCCTGAACCTCTCATCAAGCCAGCATGGTAGTCTACTGTAGTCCAATGTTCCTGGTGGAAGGGTGTGTCCAGCAGATGTGGTCCTAGTCAGCTCAGTCCTGTGGCAGGCTTCCTAGATGTTGACAGAGAAGAGGGGTCCCAGCAGCATAAGTTCCAGGTACCTCTGACCCTCTGTCAGTGGTCTGTGCAATGTTCCCTGCCCCAAATAGCCCAGGCCAAACTGCCAGTCTCTGCAAAGTTCCCAGTCCCAAACAGACCACTCCAAGATACAAGTCTCTGCGAGGTTCCTTACAGGTGAAAGGCGGGCCTACCGTACCCAAAACTCACAGACTTAGCTGCTTGTCACCGTGATGTTCCCTGCAGGTGAAGGGTGGGCCTACCAGTCTCAAACAGTCAGGCCAAGATGCCAGTATCTGCAAAGTTCCCAGTCCTAAAAAGCCCAGGCTGAGATGCCAGTCTCTGTGAAGTTCCCAGTCCCAAACAGACCAGGCTGAGCTGCCGGTCTCCAGGAGGTTCTGGAGCTCAAGTTTTTACCATCATCTTGGGGTATTTCTTGCAATACTTTTGGGTTTGCATCACAGACTCTTCAGCCTTCCAGCACAGATCCTTGGGCTTTCCTGGATGGACACATATAAGACTCTGAAGTGAGTACAAAATCTCACCATCTGAGTGGATCTTATGGTCGTTTTGCTTTCTTCTAGAATTCACTCTATAGGAACCCATTTTAACCACAAATGGAGGCATATATCTATATTTATATCTATATCTATATCTATATCTATATCTATATCTATATCTATATCTATATCTATATCTATATCTATATCTATATATAATTTATGTCATATATTATACATGGCAAATATCTCTAATTGATATACTTGGAAATATGAGAGTAAATCAAATGGATTTAGCTTTTGTGAATGTGAATTCAATGGAGAAAGTTCATAAAATATGCTTACCAAAGAGTAATAACAGAAGTAAATGAGTAAATATTTTCAATGATGGTGGAAAGAAATATTTTCAATAAGAAATGAGAAAGATGAGGAAAGTAGTAAATTATTTTTATTCCAAATGATCACAGCACAACAAATATAAAAACAATTTCATAACTAGAATCACTGTTTATAACTACTGATGGTATAACATGTTCAGGAAACAATGGCAAAAACTTTGGGGCAGAAATAGTGCAGTAAGCAAGATTTTCAAAATAAATTTATTAACTTCTTAGTTACAAATGGAAAACATACCTTTACAGCAGACAGATCACTAGTTCAATGTTGCCCTCATAAACAAAAATGGTGTTATGATCTCATTATGTATGCATACAGATGTAATGCCTAGTGATTAAATGTAGTGGAATTTACACAACACCACCTATGTGGTGCTTTTTATCTGAATTTAAACATAAGCATTCATTCAGATGAATAGTGAATGAAGAGCGCACTGAATCCTTGTATTCAAATACCCTTGTCAAAACCTTTGATTTAGTACCTTTAAATGTAGAAAAAAGAATATCAAATATTTTAGAACATTAAAAATGAAAAGGAATTTGAAAGATAGAGATTGGATGAAGTAGATTACCCATATGTAAGTAAATAAGACAAAATAAAATTGTAAAGAAAATGAGGATAGCTTTAGTGCAGTAACTAATTCACTGACTTAATGTTAATTTTTAACTGCAGTAACAATGGTATGGGTGTATGGTACTAAATGGCATCATAATGTACTTGGTGCAATATGGTTTTCACTGCTTAATTTGAGCCTCTTTGATTAAAAAGAGGGGTGTGTGTTACTGTCTGCGTGTGTTTGTGCATGCCTGTGCGTGTGCAAACTTGTGAGGAGAGAAGAGAAAGAGAGACAAAGAGAGAGAGAGGGAGAAAGGGAGGGAGGGAGAGAGAGAGAGTAGAAAAGGGAAGGGAAGGGGAGAGAAGAGAAGAGAAGAGAAAGAAGAGAAGAGAAGAGAAAAGAGAAAAAAGAGAAGAGGATAAGAGAAGACAAGAAAGAGAAAAGCAGAAAACAAAAGAAGAGAAGAGAAGAGAAGAAAAAGAAGAGAAGAGATAGAATACATTTAATTTAACATGATGACAACTGAAATATTCATTCATTATACAATTCTGACAGCTTTTAGAAGGTTTTCAAAGTTTTCTCAAAAATTGCAAAACTCAAACTATGAATGAAGAGCTTTGACTTAAATGTGTTGTTATGGCTTACATCTAGATTTTTCCAAAGTGTCACGCACTCATACATGTATCCTTTTGGAAGTGGCTGAATCCACATTGTGTGAATATTAATTGTGTGATAATTGGATTAGTCCACTGACTCAAATAGCATTTTCACGTGTGTGTATTTGGAAGGTCCCTGTGTGTGTGGGCAACAACAACTAATAGGCTTGTGGCCTGAATGCTCTCTAAAGGAAAAGACAGGAAGCAAGCTTTCTGTTTCCTGCTTGTCTTGCTATGTAACATGTTTCTTCTGTCATAATACCCTGCTTGGAGCCAGTCAGATATGTAGTGAAACCTCTCCAAAGTATGGGCTAAAATAAATCTTTTCTCTTTAAGTTGAGGTTGTGAAATATTTTTTCCCAGAAATAAGGATGGAACTAAGATATATAGACATTGACAAATATACCTGTATTTATTAAACATAATGTTTTAAGTATTTCAACATTTTTCTTGTATGATTCATGCAATAAATTTTATGCACAACCAAATTTAAACACTGTATATATAAACACCAAGTATATTATATGTGATGATTATCCACTCATAGATTTTTTTATGTACATAGGCTCAATTGTAACAATGTTTTCTGTACACATAAAGTCATTCAAACAGAATAATTAAATACTCCATTTGTATATATAAAATAAGTATATAAATCACAGTTAACTACAAAAGGTAAACTAGAATTGATTTTAAGAAAGATTCAAAGTATCATAAAGGGGATGATGAAGTTAATGTTATATTTATGGACATGAGATACATTTTCAAATTTTGAGAGCTCTTACTAATGAATGTTGAAAAATAACTTTATAATGTTTCATGCATAGTGAAGTAACTATAATGTATGAATGTTTATACAGTATTTAAATTGTTTTGTTTTCAGCAAAATATGACAATCATTATAACATAACAAAATAGTAGGTTTGCTTGCATAACAATGCCTTAATATATTAAAATCTCATATAACATTGATGTTGTACATAAAAAACTGGTGGTCAAGTTAACATGCACAGAAATAAATCACCATGGTGCTGATCATAGATATTCATCCTGAGGACAGTTGCCAGCATAAATAGTGACATTGAGAAGGAGAAGAGAGGTGTTCAGGCATTGTGAGTTCTCTTAAATATTGCTGTTTGTGCCATTGGATTCTCCTGAAAAAGTTCTGTTTCTTACATCAAGCATTATTTCTTGTATCTGGAGGGAAGATATGTGCTGCTCAGTCTCCTCGATGAACTCATCAGGCTCTCTTCCTGGTATGTACTGGATTGCGGTTATCCTCAGAGGAGCTTGTGGCCTCCATATCACTGAGGATGCCTGTGGTGCTTTCCTGGGAAGGTTTTGATTTTGACTTGAGCATACTTCTCAGCTCCAGTGTAGATTGAGTTCCCTCAATCTACCAGCACAGCTCCTTTACCCTGCTGGCATAAACTTTATAGCTTCCTCTGTTACCCTTGGGCCTGCACAGCACAGGTCCATAAAAGAGATTGTTGTGAGTTCTTCTTGTGGGCTCTTAACTTCCAGTTGAACTTGTGGGAGGCACTGTCATGAGTTCTGGG